>BPLR01014447.1:0-12755 GCA_021605095.1 Caerostris extrusa
AATTAAAGAACACAAACTTCGCCTACACACTAAAACGTTTATTTAAGCTATAATTTAGAAAGTCCTTAAAAAATATAAAATATTTTTTTTTCTTACAGAATATAAAAATTATAATCTGTACAAAGGAATTTCTATATTAGTTTGAAAAAGGAATCCACATTAATTACATATAAAATATTCCTTATATTAAAAAAACATATAAAATACATACAAAATAGAAGAGTAAAATACAAAATATCTTAAAAAATCATTTAGTGTAAAAATACTAAAATCGTTGGTTCTAAAATTCAAAAACAAAAAATCATTCACTGCCCATCATTTCATTAAAATTTAACATTACACATATAAGTGCAATTGTCATGAATTTTGTATAAATAAAAATACTAAAATGCTATTTTATTTAGCATACTAAAATATTAGTTTCGAATGCGTACGCATGTGTGTTTCGTTAAATGGCATTTTTGTGATAAACCTGTACCACTCTATTGTTTTATTTAGAATGAATCAATAGATGTCTTTGCAGTAAATTGCCCTTTCGGAGTAAATTTCCGATTGCAAATTCCACAATCAAACGGCTTTTTCATTCGTATGGGTATGCAAATGAGTGCTCAAATTGCTGTTGTCTGAAAATCTTCTCTTGCAGACTTCGCACTCGTAAGGTCTTTCGTTGGTATGGATTCGGTAGTGTAAACGTAAACCACTTCGCCCTCTAAATTTTCTTTTTACACTTCGCATTGAAATGGCATTCTTTCGTGTGCGTAAGAAAAAATGAGACTTCAAAGAAGACATTCGCGTAAACTCTCTTTTTGCAAATTTCACAGGCATAATTTTTCACACCGGAATGCGTTAATGAATGCTCATTTAAATATTGTTTTCTAGTAAATGCCTTGTCGCAAACAAATATATGGCTTTATACCTGTATGAATCTGCACATGCCGGGATAAATGCTTTTCTGTTGGAACCCAGTACCACTTGTCTCACACTTGTAAAACTCTTGTTTTGCTTTAATACTAGATTTGCCATTATTTGAGGGTTTTTAAGTAATAACGTAAAAAGCAATACTAAATTGTTTCAGATTGAATTCTGCGGGATGCTTGTGTGACCGTGTAATCTGGATCTTGTTAATGGAAATATTAAAGATCTTAAAACTGTAAAAATGAAACTTTTTTTTTATGTATTTCTTTTTATAAAATTTCAGTTCAACATGCTGAGCATTTTCATTAAATATTAAAAGGATTTTTAATTTAATATTCTGTTTAATAAAATAATACTTCCAAAGGATTTTTATTTAAATCACTATTAAATTTTCATCAAATACAATACTCCATCATTGAACAAGCTAATTTCTTCAGCATTCTTCATTTATTAAAAAAATAATCAACCATTTTATTTTATACAGATTATTTTTCAATAATCTGCTATATTAATTGACAACCTATTTTTTATTTAATTATTATTATAACTTATTATTCAGATTGTATCTGAGGGAAGACAATTTTAAAGCATTGAATATAATTCAGGAAAAGTTTTTATATTAGTTATTTTAAATCATCTCGGATATCATACAAAAAAATCAGGTTTTAGTAAAAATTCTTTGATTCAATTAAAACATTTTACAAAGTCTAGAATTATTTTCATTGTCATTTATGCTAAATGCCTTCACTATAAAAGGAAGTAGTAAATTGTCTGAACGTTTTAGTATCAAAATATTTTTTTTCTTCTAATTCCAGCTGGTAAATAGACCGTGATCTTCCGCCATAAGGGCTGCAGCGATGTTACTCACTTTGCATTACCCAGGGGGCGGTGGTAACTTGATGGTAAAGCCACGGACGCGTGGAGCAACAATACACCGCAGCGCTCTACGATCCTAATGGGACCTGGACCTATGGTTTAAAGTGGATTCCGAACCACTACAGCACCCATGCCGATTTGAACCCGATACCTGTGGTACCGAACGCCAGAGCGCTAGCCATTCGGCCATCAAGGCCCCCAGTATCAAAACATATTAAAGTCTTAATTATATTAAAACAAATAAAATATTTAAAAATACTGACTTTTTTAATATCAAACATGAATATTTTGTGCCATGCATATTAGTAATTATATTTTTATACAGGATTGCATAAACATTTATTTAAATTTGATATAACCTGCAATTATGTGATTTAGTAGTCGCAGAATATTCAGTAACTTAAATAAAAAAAAAAAAAATTGTATAGATAAAAATTCTGTGAAGCTAAGTAACGCATTTTTAAATTCTCAACGCCAAGCCTTCAATACACTAATCTTTTATAACCCACAAACGACATTTTTTAATTGAAATATTCATTATGCTATATTATTTCCTAATGAATTTTTATGACAAATCATTCGCAAAATATTATCAACGCATTCATTATCATCGCATACAATAATTTTATTTCGTCAAAAATTCAACAAAGATTTTTTATAATTAAGATTCATGTTTTTAAATATAGAATTTAAAAATACAAGAAAGAACAACAAGAAATACAAGAAGCTTTCAGAACAAGAAAATATTTACATATATGTCCAAAGGACAAAAATGATTACACCATATATTATAAAAGCATACAGAGGTACAATGGAATTTTAAATAAAAGAAAAAATAAATAATTTCTTTTATTTTATTTTATATATCTTAAAATTCCAAAATGTGTTATGCAAATTGAATAAAAATATAACTAAATCATCATTCATTAAAATTTAACAATAGACATAAGAAATGCAACTGTCAGGAACAACAAAGAAAAGTCAAATTTTTTGTATAAAGGAATTATTAAATGCTCGTCTTTAGCATACTACATTTTCACTTGCGAATGCGTACGCATATGTCTGGTTAACTTGTCTCTTTGTGAGAAACTTTTCCCACATGTGTCGCATGCGTGTGGTTTCTCTTGCGTATGAATCCGATAATGTCGCATTAAAACTCCTTTCTGACGAAACGATTTATCACACAGTGTGCAAATGTGTGGATTCTTATTTGCGTGAATCAATAGATGGCCCTTCAAACTGCTCTTATGCTTAAATTTCCGATTACAAATTTCACAATCAAATGGCTTTTCATTCCCGTGGATCCGCAAATGAGTTTTTAAATTGTTCTTCCGTGAAAATGTTCTGTTGCAAATTTCACACACGTACGGCCTTTCGTCAGTATGGATTCTGTAGTGTAGACGTAAATTTTTTTTATGTGTGAATTTTCTTTTGCAAAATTCACATTCGTGTGGCATTTCTTTCGAGTGAGTAAGAATATGAGACTTCAAATTCGACTTTTGACTAAACTCTCTTTCGGAAATTTCACACGCATAATTTTTCGCTCCAGAATGCGTCAGTGAATGCCTCTTTAAATCTCCCTTTCTTGTAAATGCCTTTTGGCAAACGTCACAAGCATATGGCTTTATACCTGTGTGAATACGCACATGTTTTGATAAGCTGCTTTTGTGTTGGAGCAGTTTACCACAAGTCTCACACTGGTAATACTCTTGTTTTGCGTCAATGCAGGATTCTGACATGATTAAAGGTTTTATAATAAATTATATAAAGCCAATGTTAAAATTGTCTTCGTTCCAATTCAGCCTAATCTTCTGTATTCTGGATCTTTTTAGTGATTATATTCAGCTGAAGTCCTTATGTTCTAAAGAGGAAAAAGACGATAATGGGAATGAGTTATATTGATATTCCTTTAAATAGTTAACAGTAAAATATATTCATTTCTTATTAAATTAGTATAATGGTACTGGTTAATTACATCAATTATTTATTAAACAATAGCCTTTAAACCAAAAATGCAAATATATATAAAACTATTCCTGTGAATATTTCACAATATTCCAAAATTATTTTTAGTTTTTTTTCAGAAAAACAAACTATTCTTCTTTAAATCGGTTTTCATTAAATACCGAAATACTTTATCGATATATTGAAAACAACCTTCATTTATTAACTACTTCCACCTTCAATCATTTTTCCGGAAATTATTCTTTTCATTGCCGCTTGCTATACTAAATTGTTATTCATTATTACAAAAATTTTATTTGCATTACTTCTTTTCATTATGCGATATGTAAAAGATACTAAACAATATACATGTTTTCAACCAAATAATTCTCAAGCCCACTATTAAATTAATTGTACTTGTCTGACAGCACTAAAATACGGCAAGCGGTAAAGCATTTGTAAATGATGTATGTCTTTCGATCTCTCTTCTGACGTTTCAAAATCTAATTTAATAACATCAAGATTCAAAAGCAAGTAAAACAGTGAACTAATGAGATGCACGAATACTATCCCGAGTTCAAACTCTGTAGCAGAAAATAATTTTATCAGTAATAGCTGCTAGAATAATAAACAATAGAATAAACTGCAGTCAGAAAAGTCACTCGAACATAAATGTAAAATAAAATATAATTTGTTTAATTCTAAAAGTATTTCCACATTAAGATGCCAGTGAAACAGTGTGAATCACCAAGAAGCAAATCATTTACAAAAAAATTATCTTTGCAAGTAAATTTATGATCAATATTAGCAAAGTTCTTTAAAATTCAACGTCGGTTATTTGCGTAAAATGTAGAGTGAAACATAGTGGAGTTCCAATATGAAATCCTAAAAACTTCTGCAAAGAAAATTGCATAAAAATTACAGCTTGATATATTACAGTGCTAAAATTAATGCTCTAATGTTAAACGGGCATTTATATTTTCACCTTTGATCAAATAATTACCAGTGTAATATTCTATTGATTCTGTTCTTCGACCTGAAATGTTTCATACGCATACATCAACGAAAGGAATTTTATACTGGAAAAATACAGAATTTATAAACATAGCTATAGCAATTGAATCCAATTTCGAATCAAAACTATTTACCTGTAATTTCAGAGATAGAAAATACCACATTAAAGAAATTTTTCAAAGTCCCTTAAATATCGGTTTTTTAAAAGGATACAATGGGCTATTGAAATAAAATCTGCGTTATAATTTTTATACTTCTCTGATGCCACAGTTTTTCAAGAATTCTTAGAAAATAATATCCTTCAACTGTCCCGCATTTCAGTTTGGCTTGCCGCTCTATTGTCATTTTTTGCACGCTTGATCTAAGCAGACCAGAACTTACAGTTTAAATAGGATTCTGAACCACTAACAAACACGCATGTCATCACCAGGATTCGAACCTGAAGTCTGAGGTACCCGATTCTAGAGCACTAGGCAGTTGACTTTCAGGCCGTTTAATCCTTATAATAAATATCAGAAATATTTATTTGAAAATAATACATATTGAAGAAATATTTCATAAGGTTATTACTGATTATTTTTAATGCAAATATTACAGTAGACAAAATGTTCTTAGATCAGAAATGTTTTATACACATACATCAACGAAAGAAATCTTCTACTTCAAAAATATAGAATTTATATATAGCTATTGGAAGCCAATACAGAAAAAAACTATTTACCTTTTTACTTTCAAGATTGAAAGGCTTTCTGTAATGTGTTAGTTTCTGTAAAAGTCTTTCCTTAAAAATTGTTTTATAAAATTATTTAATGTCCTGTATAGACCTGCATTAGTATTGTTATATATCCGTTGCCACAACTTTTAAAGAATTCTGAGAAATTAATATCCTTCATCTACAGAGCTCTTCAGTTTGGCTTGTTGCTCTATTATCATTTTTTACTCACTTGGGCTAAGCAGACCGGAATCAATATTTCAAAGTGGATTTTGAACTACTAACAAGCACCCATGCTACCACCAGGATTCGAACCTGAAAATCTGAGGTATCCAAATCTAGAGCTCTAACTACTTGACCAACAGGTCGCTCGCACACTTCTGATTCTATCCAATGCCCCACTCTATATTGTTTTTAATATATGCAATATCCCCAAAAAATATTTTTATTTCTGGAAGCAGATTTTAAACACGAATTTTGATTTACGAAATTTCTTTCCAATCCCAAAATTAATTACAATCATAATACTATACTATAATTTTCATAATACCATGCAATAAGTTTCGTCAAGATTAGGATAGCTTTTCATCTAATGGTCTGAGAATGTTTTCTAAAACTAGGCTGCAGTTGTACGCAATATACATATCTCAAACAAAGAGTTTAGTGTTTTCTTTATATGTGCTTTTATCATGAATTACACTGGTGTCCAAAAGTTAAGCCTGAATCGTAAAATGCGAAAAACATGGAGCAAATATTCGTAAAATTATTCCAAATTTCTTGTGGATATTAATTGATTGAAGAAGAAACATTGGGTTTATGCAAAACTTTTCAGTCGACTACGTCCTGCGCGAAACACCTGCGCATGCCGGAACGCAGAGAAACCGATTCACGCAGCATAGGCACTTCAGACAAGTTTCGTGCAACTGCTGTGCGAAGGAACATTGTTAACCATCAAACAAGGTGAATGATGGCACATAATACGCCAATTGGACATGTTTACGAAAGGAAGAATAGTTGGAATGCTGGAATCCGGACGATCACAAACCGAAGTGTCTCGAATTTTGAATGTGGACCAGTCTGTGATCTCAAGACTGTGGCAGAGGTTTCAAAGAACGGGAGATGTTACCCGACAACCAGTATCAGGTCGCACAAGAGTCACAACCCCTAGCCAAGACCGATATCTGGTAATAAGTGCGTGACGTCAGAGGGGCGGTACTACCAGAACACTGGGTTCGGCGCTCACAGTCGCCACAGGAATACGAATTTCGAGACAAACTGTTTACAGGAGGCTCAATCATGCTGACCTGTATGTCAGAAGACCATCAGTTTGCATTCCCCTCACGTCTGCGCATAAACGCGCTCGTTTGAACTGGAGTTTGAAACATCAACATTGGAGTGTGGGCCAATGTGATGGTCAGTGACGAATCCCGGTTTAGACTGAGTAGTGATTCGATAACGATATGGTGATAACGTGGAACACGTTTTGAACCAAGAAACATAACGGAAAGACATCATTTTCCATCAAGGGGAGTAATGGTATAGGCAGGCATCATGATGGACGGCCGCACAGACCTCCATTTCTTTGACACGGGGTCTGTAACTGGTCAAAGATACAGAGACGAAGTTCTTGAGCCTTATGTTCGCTTGTTTCAAGATGCTGTCGGTCCTGACTTCATATTCATGGATGATAATGCTCCATGTCACCGATCGGTGCTGGTGGATGACTTCCTTGAAACGGAAAACATCCAGCAGATGTCGTGGCCTTCGAACTCCCCTGATTTAAATCCTATCGAGCATGTATGGGATATGCTCGGGAGACAAATTGCAGCCCTTTCGCACCCACCAAGCTCCTTTACAGAACTGAAGAGAGCTCTCCAAGAAGCTTGGAACCGTGTGAGCACACAACTCATTCATCATCTTATAGCAAGTATGGTAAATCGCTGTGCAGCGTGCCTGGCTGTCAGAGGTGACCACATGCCTTATTAAACTGCAGCATCAGTATTTTATTTAATGTTTCCTTTCATTTTTCTTTTAAAGTGTGAACCTCGCTATGCTCAGTTTTCTTTCAAACTGCTACTTTGGATAATAAAATTAATTATTATCGTTCTTTTGATTTGCTTTCTTATTTTATAACCATCTTACACTCGCATATCACGTTTTCCGCCATTCTGATTTACAGTTCCTTCTTTATTCACATAATTATCAATTATGCTTAACTTTTGGATACAAGTGTATAGTTATTATAACTCAATTTCATTTCATTTCTCATTATTTCAATATGCATTTTCTTAATTTATTGAAAAATAAAATTATCTCTATATGTAGTGTTTGAAGCATTTGTAAATATTATACATTCGTTTGAACTTTTTAATTTTATCTGAATTTCCCTTTCAGATTTATTTCTATAATTTTAATGAAACAAATTTAAATTGATAACATTTTAAGTTTATCGCATTGAAATTAAAAACATTTCACGAAACTGTGAACGTTCGCATACTGCACAGTTGTTTTAATTAGTATTAGTTAGTTACGAAGTATTCAAAGATTATCTGCATTCAAAGATTTATTGAGTGAAACTGATATATTGCTTTATATTAAACATCAACTTATATGGACGAGTTTTTAGTAAAATAATAAAAAAAAACTTACCCGATAAATGAAATTGCATATTATACTTTGTGTTACCGTCTAAGAATAAAAACCCATAGTGGAGTGTTAAAAAATACAACTCCTTTATTTAAAAACCAAATGCATTCTGCTTGTGTTACATTTCTTTCTCTTTCCAACTAGCATGGCCAATTGGCCAGTGTCTTTGGTACCTCAGGTTCCAGGTTCGAATCCTGACGATGGCATGGATGCCTGTTAGTAGTTCGGAATCCACTTTAAACTCTAGATCCCTGTCTGTTTAGTCTAAAGTGTACACAAGATGACCGTAAAGCGACAAACAAAACAAACCTTCCATCTACCTCACTCCCACCAAACAGAATGTTTATATTATCGTACTCTGGCTTGGATTTTCTCTTTGACTATGCAATTTGACCTATTTATCAATGAGGTATCCTTGGTCTAACAGAAATTCATCTTAAAAATATTATGTTTTCAAATTTTTGCTTTCGTATCAGTTATATTTTTATAGTCTGTTTTAGATCTCTATATAAAGATATGTTCATTAATATGTTTCATGGAATGGATAATATATTTATTGATGTATATAAATATTTTATGTATACTCTTTAGCAAAATATATTGTTTGTTTTAATTCAGGTCATTTGGGCATGAATACAATGTTTTGCTACGAATGCAGGTTTGGAGCAGATTAAGGAAATAAGGGAATCCTGTTACATTAGGACTAGATTTGGCAATAATTCCACAATAATTTTATTTCGTCGAAAATCTTACAATGCTTTTTTATAATTAAGATCCATGTTTTAAAAGTAGAATTTAACAATACTCTTTCATAACAAGACAATATATATATATATATATATATATATTCAAAGGACAAAAATTAAATACACCATATATTATAAAAGCATATAGAGGAACAAGGGTATTTTAAATAAAAAGAAAAAAAATACATGAAATATTAAAAGTAAATTATCTTTAAATTGCAAAACCCTATTATGCAAACTGCGTAAGAAATATTTCTTGCAGGTCATTCATTAAAAATTTAACACTGGACATAAGAAATGCAACTATCAGGAACAACAAAGGAAAATTCAACTTTTTTGTATAAAGAAATTATTAAAATGCTCTTTTATTTACCATGCTACAGTTTGATTTTCAAATGCGTGCGCATATGTCTGGTTAACTTGTCACTTCGCGAGAAACGTTTTCCACATGTGTCGCATGCGTGTGGTTTTTCTTGCGTATGTATACGATAGTGTCGCATTAAATGTCCTTTCAGACGAAACGATTTATTACACATTATGCAAATGTGTGGTTTTCATTTGAATGAATCAGTAAATGCCTCTTCAAACTGCTCTAATACGTAAACTTCTGATTACAAACTTCACATTCAAATGACATTTCTTTCGTGTGCGTAGGCAAATGACACTTCAAATGAGACATTTGAATAAACTTTTTTACAAATTTCACACATGTATTTTTCTCTCCAGAATGCATAATTGAATGCGTCTTTCAATCCCTTTTGCAAACGTCACAAACATGTGGCTTAAGACCCTAGTGAATATTCTCCTGCAGTGATAAATTCCACTCATGATTACAAACTTTTTTGCAAGCATCACGTTGGTAATCCTCTTGTTTTGCGTTTGACATGGTTGGGCTTATATAATTTATTATGAATCTTCAAAGTAAAAATTGTCTTCGTTTCAATTCAGAGCGATCTTACTTAATCTGTATGTTGATTATTTGCAGCTGCTGTCCACTGAAGTTCCTTGTATTCTACAGAGAAAAAAAAATATAAAGAATGAATAATATTGATATTCTTTTAAGTAGTTAATAGTGAATTTTATTTGTTACTAAATTAGTATATTATCACTGATGAATGGCAACAATTATTCATTAAACAAAATCTGTTAAATCAAAATATGACAATATATAAAAATAAGCTTGTTAATATGTCACAATATTCCAAAATTTTTTTTTTTTTTTTCTGAAAAACCGACTATTATTAATAAAATTGGTTTTCTATGAATACTGAAATAGTCATTATTTAATGTATGGTTTTAAAAAAAATTTATATTACTTTGAGCATTGAACATTTTCCGAAAATTCTTATACTACAGAATATTTTTACTAAAATGATATTTATTATTACAAAATTCTCATTTGAATTATTATCATAAGTAAACGATATTAACCAATATTCATGTTGTCTCACAAATACTACTCAACCTCTGTAGTAATTTAATTGTAAATGGTCAATAGCACTAAAATGTGGAAAACCTAGAACTTTTTTTTACTTTAAAGTAGATTAAGTATAAGAATCACAAACATTTTCCCGATAAACAGGGTACCCTCGACATAAGAGAAGCATTTTGGAGCAAACTCGCTCCTGGATCCGAATTCTGTGCTCCTTGTACTGAAAACATGTTTGCAGTTTTTCGAAACAATAAAATTATGTATAAAAATGATATAAAATAACACACATTACCACATAAAACAATGATATAAATAGAAGATAATAAATTTACTTCACGAACATGTATCCCTCTCAAATATAAGTCAATAATTTTCTAAAGGTAGGTCACGTAATGGTTTATGTGGCGTTGTCATTACTCTAAAACCTTAAATTAAACAAAACCCGATCCTAGAAACAACTAGCTACACCGTTTACCCAACACACACGATAACCATTATGAATTCCGCAATAACCCTTACCACAAATTAAACCTACGAGTTCGCATGCCTTCAGAGACTCATATAAGTTGGAAAAGGAAACACACATGAAATAATACACAGACAAAATTTCATACTTTTAAATACAAACAAAAATGCATTTATTAATATTTACAAATGTTAAGCTTGAATTAAAATCATTCAATTAACATTATCAAGCAAAGGTATAATTCGGATAATGCATTAATAAAATATATATTCTATTTACAATTTCACCAATACAAAACAATGTTTGCTAATTAAAATAATAAGGGGATCGTCTTTACAAATCAGTACTTGCAACAGCCAGGGAAAGAGGCATTATTTTTTCTTCTTCAAAATTTCAGCTCAGTAATAAGAAGCATTAAGTCACTTACATCAGTTGGTGCTTTTCAGTCGGGTAGCATGGAAGTCTTGTCTACGCATGCCGCATGGGTTGTGCAACTTTCTTTTCAAATGACGCTGCTGCCAGGGGATCTCCAATTAGCTAATTTGCTCCATAATGCGTAAGTGAATGTGTTTTTAAATGTTCTTTTCGTTTAAATGCCTTTTGGCAAATGTCACAAACATATGAAAACTAAACCCTGTGTGAATACGCACATGTTGTTTTAAATACTTTTTCTGTTGGAACACTTTACCACAAATCTCACACTGGTAATGCTCTTGTTTGAGTAAATGATAGATTTTGCCATTGCTGAAGCTTTTATGAAATATATAAAGCCAATGTTAAAATTGTCTTCGTCTCAATTCAGCGTGTTCTTGCGTAATCTGTATGCTGATTATTTCCAGCTGTTGTCTAATGAATTGTCCTTATATTCTGCAGAAAATAAAATTAGAAATTAAGAATGAATAATATTGATATATTCTTTTAAATAGTCATTACTAGTCATCCTCATTAGTGCTTTTAAATTTGTATATTTTTACTGATTAACAACATTAATTATTCGTGAGACAACAAAAGCATTTATGACAAACCCTAAAAACATGACTATTATATCACAATTTAATTTTACTTTTTTAAGGACAACAACTATTGATCCTGCTTTTGTTGAGATTCTTTAAATTTCTTTTTCATAGTAGTTTTAATACATGTATCTATTAGTTTGTCAAAAGTAAGAACAATTTTGAATTTAAAATTCGGGACTTATGGAATTTCAATTTATTTTTATTTTTAAGTTGCTGGCACTGTCCTTGGCATCTGTGTGAAATTTGACATAAAAATATTCATTAGTGTTTGAGTTACGCTTGACTTTGTGAGATGCTAAAACTGATTCCGGCAATTTTTTAAATGTCTGAATTAATTGTGCAAGGAACTTGGAGTAAATTTTGTTTGAGGAAAAGTATAGAATATTGCAGAAGGCATTCGTGGAGCATTCTATATCCGGATAGAAAGCTCAGAAATGGTATAAACAGTTAAAAAAGCCGAGACCCTCAACTTCAACTGACGTCCAAAAATTAAAGATTCGGTGCTTGCAAAACGATTATTTACTATTAAAGGCCTTGCTTATAATGTTGGAAATTTCAAAAAGATCGGTCCGATTCCATTTTGGGCCTCAAACACGTCAAATCTCGATTAATACCGAAAACAATGAATGCGGCAGCTCGCACTGCGTGATTCTGAGCGGGTTTTTCGCCAAAATTGGAGTCTATATCGTTCCACAACAACAGTATTTACACCGTTTGACTTCTGGCTATTCCCGAAACTCAAAGGATCACTTCCGGGGACACCGTGTTGATTCGATTGAAGAGATTCAACTATTGAATCGCCGCTCGCTATAGAAGGCCATCCCTGCCGATGACTTTTTAAGCTTGCATTGAGGATTGGAAAAAAGTTGCCATCAGTGCATTGTGACCGGAAAGGATTACTTTGAAGGCGATGAATTAAATTTGGAAGAATAAATACAGAGTTTTGAAAAAATAATTGGTCTTACTTTTGGACACAGTAGTAATAACA
>BPLR01014448.1:0-62304 GCA_021605095.1 Caerostris extrusa
AGAAATGCATGAGAACATTCAAAAGCAGTTTATGAATTCCGCATTTATTTTGAGATAAATCACCACACCGGCTCCCTGATGGGATTTCTTCATCATCGATTCTGAGAACAGCTGGGCTTCTTCTTTTAAGTAGATGATCTTTCTTTTATAGGATGTTCTTCATAATTTTCAAGCTCATTTTAATTATTTTAATACTACAATTATGAGTTTAGCTGCAGCCATTATTTCACACGAATAGATTAAGGTGCTGTCTGAATATTAAGAATCCTTAGCCCATCTGAAATCGATTTGATATAAACAACTTGGGAATACTTTCTTGCAGCCTTTTCATTTCGTCAGGACTCTTTCTTTGAGATTCGAATCGAGATTTTTCCTAGCAACAAAATTAAGCATACTGTCATGATTTGAAAAGTAGTTGTGGGATTTCATATTAACTTTACTTTCCGTTATAAAAATTGGATTGAATTTTTATTCTATGTTTTACGAGACTCATACTCGTTGACTCACAAAATTAAATTGGAACGCATTTAAATTATTTATCGTAAATATCATGTTATGATTTATTCAAGCACATTTTACTCATTTTAATTATTAGTTGTTTAATTGTGTGCCGCTATCTACAATAATAGATTAAGGTGCTGGCCCGAATATAAAGAATCCTAAACCATCTGAAATCGTTTTGATACAGACAACTTGGCAAGACTTTGCATCCCTTTCATTTTGTCAGCACTTTATCGAGATTCGAATCTTTTATTCCGAATTCCAAGAAATTTCCAAACCTTTGGTATGAATGAATATTGAAAACTTTTCTCTCTCTTCTAATTAGGACTGCACAATCGAACTTCTGGCCGTTGGTTATCATGATAGAAAAGGAAGAATACACATAAAATTAGCATTCTTATAACAGACAACAGAACATTATTTCTATTATTAATGTTTAATCATTTATTATAAAATATGAAAAATACTTCAAAAGGATTTAATTTATTTAAACATTTAATGATCGTTTCCAAAATTTTTCTTAAAAACTGAAGGTGAAAATTAAATACAAACAATTTCTATAATAAAATTGATAGGTCTGACAGTCTCATGAAAGTTTGGTAGATATTTGAACATTAAAGAATATAAAGAAGAAAAAAATAAAACTTGAAATTCGAAAACAATCGAAAACAGTCGAAATGCACGAGAATTAATTTTACAAAAAATATACTTGTTATATAATAATATAAATAATATATACACTTGTATGTGTTTTTTCTCTTGTGCATTGATGGGTTTTGTTTTCTTTTAGAGCAATTTCACGAATATCCGAAAGAAGTGCTTTTGCTTCGGGAAAGTCTTTTAGTGATAGCTGACCTATATTTGAATGTTGTATGGGATACAGGCTTAATTTCCTCCAATAAGCCTACCAACTGTCGTAACAAGATGAATACAAATGTTAAGCCTACTAACTGTCGTAATAAGATGAATACAAAATGTTAAGCCTACTAACTGTCGTAACAAGATGAATACAAATGTTAACTAAATTGCCATAGTTTGTTTAAGTTTTTTGCGCACTTTAGGATAGTTAGACAAATATCTATAGTTCAACAGGCATTCCGAACCACTACTACTATTATACCACGTCGATGTTCCTGGAGTTGAATTGCCCCTTTACAGTTTGCAAATGATGATGGGTGAAAAGTCTGTTTTCGCCTTGTGAAGCTCTAGTCTCCTATGAGACCTGGACCTACGACATAAATGGATTCCAAACTATTACAATCTGTTACTGCTGAGACTCGAATCCGAAAATTGCCGTACCAAGAACCAGAGCGCAAGCTGCTCGACGATCAAGCCCCCATTCAGAGCCACTGACACGCCATCTGCAATATTCGAACCTGAAGCCTATGGTTCCAAAGGCCAGAACGATCGGCCCATCAGACAGCCTAAATGGCCATAGGGTCTTCTCGTTTCCAAAAGCAAAAGTCTGCAAAGGATGTCATCAGTTGATTCAAATATTTTACATGTGCACATGTTACCAGTGTGCTATGATGTGGCACACCAAAGTGTTACCTATGTAATTTTCCTAAAATTATTCACATAATGTTTAATATAAATCTTTATAATAAACCTTAGTGTTAACATGTGTACACAGGGAACACTCACAAGGAAATGCACTTAATCTTATAATGTTCTATATAAAAATTTGTTTTAAAAATGTATCAAATTTTGCTAATATACATAAATGGTTCATGATACATAAATGGTTAATCATACAAAATAAGTTCACGATTGATAAAATGGTTCATGACATGATTCTGTATAAATATTATACATTAGTTATTAATAAATTAATGCAAATTAATTTTACTATGTAAAACTAACTGTATTGCATGACTTCATATAATCTAACTAAAAATATTTCCAAAAATAAACTTTATATCTAATAATCCACTCATTTTAAACCAAAGCCTATTGCATTTGGCGAATTCTCAGATCGGCGTGGTAAATTAATGAAGTTTGCATCAAATTATTTACATCAAAATAACCCAATAACAAGTAAATTTATCTGTAAACTACTTAATATCAGAAACGTGATATTTTAACCAATGGAACGGATTTAGTATATGGCAGAGTGCAAATGAACAATTATTAACCAGCTTCAATCTTTCGCTTTTTAATAATTAACTCGAGTAATAATTAACTATACGTGTCTGCATTCTTGTAAGACCTAAGAGAGATTGTTATTTGTTTACCGAGTTGCTCTTGAGAAAGAAGAGAATAATGTTGTTGCCGAAAACTACAATGATTATCGTATCTATTTCTAAGTAAGGTAGGATTGCGCTTAACGAATTTATTTTTATAATCTTATCCAACTTTTCTAAAACGCATGAAATATTACCTTAAAAATCTTATCTTTGCTTTTAATGTTTGTTTTTTATGAAGAAAAGGCAAGTGCGTAATCCGAAAACTTTGTTTTTTAATTAAATTTATTTATCGGTGAGCTGTTCTTGTCTTAGAAAAGTGAAAACATTTATTTTTATAAAGACCAATTTTTTTAGAATATGTCTTCTTAGCTTATGTGCAATTCAATATTATACATCTTCTTTGGTAGAATGCACTAATTATATAGAAATTTATTTGTTTAAATTTATGATTTCTTAGGGAACACATTAAAAATATATACGTATATTTATATGCTAAGTCTTTTATCTATTAGCAGAAATATTATTTATTTATACAATTTTTATCTAGATGAGTTACTCATAATCCTTGCTCAAAGCAAAAGAATTTATCGATGGCTATAAATTCAGTAGTCTTCTTCATAATCAATTATTGTAGATCGTAAAAAGTGAAACTGAAAATAAAAGTATTACAATGTTAAAACTCTAATTACAGCTACATGTAAATGTTCCTGGAGCAAATAGATACTGCTAACGGCACTTGTAGCATCATTTCCAATTTGTTACCCTTCCCAAACATCTGTACTTAATCATATTCACGTTTACCTTCAATTTAACCATCTCTACCGAAATTTCAACATTCCATTCATCTATTTTTTAAAGTTTTCATTTATTTGCATTCCTCTGTATTTTATTTTTCAACACTCTGTTCCATAAACCAAATTTACTGTAGACGCAAAACTGAAAACTTAAATTAAACCCGATAACAAAGCTGTAAAAAACTTGGTCCAAAGATTCAACTTGTACACTAAAAAAAGTAGAAGGACACTTGTTTTTGTAACAATAACCGAAAAATATTTTTACTAAAAATTTTTACTAGAAACATTTTACAAATATTTTAAAAATACAATTTTAACATCCGGGAATTATGATATTCAAACATAAAATATTAATGGCAACAAAAATAGTTTCTCTCTTTTTGAAACTTTGTAAAAAAAAACAGAAGGACAGCATTATAATGAATGAAAAAATAGTGATTTTAATAAGGAATGTTCTTCCCATTGGCCTTTAAAACTTCAAATATTCTGTTTGAAGTGAATTGTATAGAGATTGAACTTCTGTTTGACAAAAATTGTCCCACGAATCATTCATGCTTCTCGAAGCTGAGTTAGCGAATCAAATTGCCTTTACATCAGCATAAACTCGACGAACTAGCATTGCCAGATGTTTTCCACTATATTAAGGTCAGGACTTTTGGCTGGCCATGGTACAACATCCACATTATTTGTTAGGAACCAATTTTTGACTCCAGTCGCGGTGTGAATGGAAGCTCCGTCTTGCTGAAACTTCCACTCTTCACCCCAAGTCAGAGCCATAAGGAAGAAGTTCGGAATTCAGTACTTGAATGTAGTCTGTATGTTTTCGCCTACCATTTAAGAAAACCAGACTTGTCCTTCCTCCGTATCCAACAGCCAACCAAATCATTAAACTCCCTCCTCCCATTTGTCGTGTTGAATAGTATTCGTCTTCATTCCCAGACAATGCCAGTAGTGCTGATACCCATCTGAACCGTCTAAGTTAAATTTCTTTTTTCATCGGAAAATATCACAGAAGTCCATTCTGTAGTCCAGGACATGTGCTCCTTAGCCCACGCTAAACGGTTATCAATGTGAGCTTGTGTCCACTTAGAATGATGTTTCCGTTTTTTGAAAATGAATTTTTTAGATCTTGTAATATAGTTGTAAACTGTTTGTTTTGTCACATGATTAAGTCCTGCTTGATTTCTTGCCTTTGAAACACTTCCTTTGTTCTTCTTAAGCACACGAACAAGTTTTCTTTCATCACGTGGTGTTAACTTTTCGGTCTACCAGTCTTCGTTTTCTTTCCATTTTTATAAGGATTTCTGATAAAGTTTGAAACTGTATTGGGGCTCACCCGCAACAATCCAGCAATCTCTCTGACACCTTTACCATCATTTTAATATGCGGAAATTAGGCCTTTTGAAAATCATTCAAAGGTATTCCTTTAGGCATTTCTGAGAACGGAGAAACAGCGTAACTTTTAAACAAATTAGATTTTTTTTGACAAGAAAAGGATAAAACAAAGTACAAAACTATTTAACTAAAGAACAACTCACTAAATTAAATATATTAGCCAGTGTCCTTCTACTTTTTTTACGCATCGGAAATTATATATACTAATTTTTATTATTAATATTAGTGGTAGATGTTTAATTTTACCTAAAATTAAAAAAGGGTCATTAAACTAAATCTGCATAAATATCTGGTAGTTAGGGAGGAAATAAGATATATTAATTGGCAAAAAAACACTGTCCTTCTATTTTTTTTACGCAGTGTAACTGTTCCTGGGAACCAAATAGATACTGCTAACTACACTTGTAACATTATTTTAAATTTCTTACCCTCGCAAACATCTGTAATTAATCATTATCTTCCAGTTTACCTTCTTCTAATCAATTCTACCCAGATTTCATTAATCTATTTCTGAGATTTTATTTATTTGCATTCCTCTATAGTTTCGTTTTCAACACTCTATTCCATAGCTAGATTTACTGTAGATGCAAAACTGAAAACTTAAATTAAACCAGATAACTTCGCTTCTGGCTCAAATATACTACTTGTAACTGTTCCTGGGAGCTAAATAGATACTGCTAACGACACTTGTAACATCCTTTTCAATTTTGTACCCTTTTCGCAAATTAATCATTATCTTCACTTTACCTTCAATAGAACCATCTCTACCAAGATTTCAACATAAATCTATTTTGATTTCCATTTATCTATTTTGCATTCCTCTATATTTTCTTTTTCAACACTCTATTCCATAACCCAAATTTGAGTGTAGATCCAACGGAAACCTTAAATTAAAAACCAAGATAACAAAGTTGTTAACAGCCTGGTCCAAAGATACTACTCGAAATTGTTCCTTGGCGTCTAACAGGTACTATGACTCCTGGGTAACATCATTTTCCACTGATTCTTTCCTTTGCTCACATTTGCAATTAATCATTATCATCATATTGTAGAATATCATATATTTGTAGAACTTATTAAAAGAAACCATAACTAATATTACAAAAAATGGGATATAGGAAGTAATTAAAATATAATAGGAATAATTTTTAAAATAGAAAGTAATTAGAAACATAAATATTTGAATTACTGCGAGCTTATTTGGGCATTTTTTAAATTCTTTTTTCTAAGATCTAAAAGAAAAAACCTTTATATCTAGATTTTCAAATCTATAATATCATAGAAAATACCAAATTAGGTATTCTATGTTTAAATAAATAATTAGTTATATATTCGTTCATTCAAAAAAACCCACAGAAATTATAGATTGAAAAATACAGAAAGTAAATACATATATCAACTTTCATAATGTCAGAATTTGTTATTTTGTTTAGTTTTTTGTTCAGCTTACCTTCATTTAAACCATCTCTGAAAAGCTTTTAACATACACCTATGTTGATTTCCATTCATCTATTTTTGAATATTTATTTTCATCCTTCTATATTTTTCATACTCTATTCCATAATCAAATTTAGTGTAGACCCATAACGGAAACCTTAAATTAAACCAAGATAACAAAGCTGTTAAAAGCGTGGTCCAAAGATACTACATGTAACTGTTCCTGGGCGTCTAACAGGTACTGCTAATGACTGTAACATCATTTTCCACTTATTTTTTCCCCTCGCACACATTTGTAATTAATCACTATCATCGCACTTTACTTTCAGTCGAACCACCTACAACAAAATTACGTTTGGAGAGAACCTTCCGCCCTGTTGCGTTGTCCTGAAAGTATCCACTCTCTTCGACCATTAGCGGTCTCTCGCACCGCACCGGAATGGGCGCCATCGCCCAAAATGATCGCCAAGGTAGCATAGTTTGGGTCCATCAGGAACTGTTGTTTTTGGGTCCATTTAAAAGGTTCTGCCTGGCTGTAATGAAGTCGTAATTAGGTTACGGCGCGAAAACTTTTCCCAAGTTACCCACTCCATGGCGCGATTTCGGGTCCTTTCATTACAGGTTTCGACTTAGTTTTGCATGGTATTAAGTGCAAAAGTTCGTCGATGCATTAAATAAATAAATAGGTTCGCGGGTTTGTAGTTTTAAAATTAACGCGATAGGATAATTGTCGATCGAAAATGTTGTCTAGTAGCTTATTTATCAGATCCTTCGGTTTCGGTGCCCTGTTCTAGATAATTATAAAAATTTTAAAGGTTCACGTTATGATGACAATGGTACTGGGCTTCATAAGGTTTTAATTATTCGTGATTTTAATGGTTTTTGCTCTAAAGAGGACTTTTTCTGCAGCTAAGTTTTCATCCTTATACTGAAAATGTATAAAACAAAAATTAACTATGAAATACAAAATTAAATTATAATTAATTAATAATTAGTTATATTGTAGAATTTATTAAAATATAGCATAACGAGTATTACAAAAATGGGATATAGAAAGTAATAAATAATAGGGTATAGTAGGAATAATTTGCAATATAGAAAATAAATAGTAATATAGCTATATGAATTACTGTGAGCTTTATTTATGCATTCTTTATATTATTTTTTTCTATGATCTAAAAGAAAATAAAAACATTTTATACCTAGATTGTTTAATGCCATATAAAATACAAATTTAAATATTCAACGTTTAAATAAATAATTATATAACTAATTATTCATTCATTTCATTTAGTCAAAAGCACAGAAATTATAGAATTGAAAAATGCAGAAAATATATACATATATCAACTTTCGTAATGTCAGGGTTTTTATTGTTCACGCTTACATTTAATCGCACCATCTCTAAAAGGTTTTTAACATAAATCTATGTCGATTTCCATTCCTCTATTTTTTAGTATTTATTTACATTCTTCTATATTTTCAACACTCTATTCCATAACCAAATTTACTGTAGATCAAAACAAACAAAGCTGTTAAAAGCTTGGTCCAAAGTTACTACTTGTAACTATTCCTGGGCGTCTAACAGGTACTGCTAATGACTCTGTAACATCATTTTCCACTTATTTTTTTCCCTGGCACACATTTGTAATTAATCACTATCATCGCACTTTACTTTCAGTCGAACCACCTACAACAAAATTAGGTTTGAGAGGAACCGTCCATCCTGTTGCGTTGTCCTGAAAGTATCCACTCTCTCCGACCATTAGTGGTCTCTCCCACCACACCAGAATGGACGCCATCGCCCAAAAATGATCGCCAAGGTAGCATAGTTTGGGTCCATCAGGAACTGTTGTTTTTGGGTTCACTTAAAAGGTTCTGCTTGGCTGTAATGAAGTCGTAATTAGGTTACGGCGCGAAAACTTTTCCTAAGTTACCCACTCCATGGCGTGATTCGGGGCCCTTTCATTACGGGTTTCAACATAGTTTTGCATGGTATTAAGTAAAAGTTCGTCGATGCATTAAAAATAAATAGGCTCATGGGTTTGTAGTTTTAAAATTAACGCGATAGGATAATTGTCGATCGAAAATGTTGTCGAGTAGCTTATTTATCAGATCCTTCGGTTTCGATGCTCCGTCTGGATAATTATAAAAATTTTAAAGGTTCAAGTTATGATGAGAATGGTATTGGACTTGATAAGGGTTTAATTATTCATGATTTTAAAAGTTTTTGCTTTAACAGAGAAGATTTCTGCACATAAGTTTTCAAACGTATAGTAATAAAGTAAAAATATAAAATTAAATATAAATTAAAAAATTAAATGCTTAATAATTAATTAGTTAAATTTGTAGAATTTATTAAAAGGCAGTATAACCAGTGTTGCAAAAATGATCAATATAGGAAGTAATAACATAACTATTCGAATTGATGTGGGCTTATTTATGCATTCTTTTACAATGCCCATGATCTAAAAAAAATAAACTTTTGCGCTTAGATTTTCCATTGTGTAGAAATATAATGCAAAAATTAAGTATTCTATGCTTATAAATAATTAGTTATATACTCATTCATAACACGCTCTAGTCTTTGTACCACAGGCTTCATGCCGAATCCTGGCGGTGGCATGGCTGTTTTTTAGGGGTTCGAATTCACGTTAAACTGTAGGTCCCAGTCTAATTAGCTCAAAGTGTGCACAAAATGTCTGTAGAGCGACAAACCAAACCAAATCATTCAAAAATCACAAAAAGTATGGAACTAAAATATACAGAGAGTATTACATATATCAACTTCTGCAATATTTTTTTTTTTTTTTTTTTGAAAAGAAATAATTTCTGCCCTCTTTTCAATATAACGTGATCAAATGAGACAAATAATAAAAGTAAATGATAAATTTAAAAAATAATAAATACACCCGAAATATTATTAAATAAAAAGAAATGCCTTTACATGATTGTAAATTTACTACATACTGAGCATTTTTATTTACTGAATTATATGAGGGAAAAATTTATATTACAATTATATCTATCTATCTATGTTTATCTATGTATTTCTCAGAAATTTTTATAGAAACAAAGGTATGCCATAGTTATGGAGTTGAATTCGCCACTGTCCAACACATATCACTTTTTCTGTTTTATTTGTCTAGAATTTCAACAAATAACCAACAAAATAAAAATAATCTTTCTTTTACATTGACGTCTCTTAAATATTTATTATATAAAAATGAAATATAAATAGATAAATACAAAATATTTGGACATAATATACAAATATTTGTAGATTACAAGATTACCTTAAATAAAGTTATCAGAATTTCTTTACTTTTTTTTTTTTTCCTTATCAGAAATTTCTTTAAATTTTCCCTTTTATTCACAATCTAATGAATGTTTGATCACATATTTAACTTATATGCTAAAAATATTATTTTTTATATCATGATTAACTTGTTGTTGCTAGAATAGCACTCTTTGAGCTGAGGAATTTGCCTTTAAAACGTCATGTATCATAGCAAATTATTTATTTTGCTGCATTAAAAATGCATATGAATATGAATGGGATACTTAACATAATCAAATATATTAAAAAAAAATTGTCAAATTTAAGAATTAATATACATGCAGAAAGTTACTGTTATACATTTTTAAAAGATGGCATATTTAACAGATTGGTTATCTACATGTCCACATCCTACTTATATACCACATGGTTATCAATGTATCCACATCTTACATATATTACATCATATATTGCATCATACATACATCTACATCACATATATCCACATCTTACATCATATCCATTACCACATATCCATTTTTAAAAAAAAATGAAATATTATATATATATATATATATATATATATTAATTGAAACAAAATAAATCTTAAATGTTATCATCTATGTGTTTAAATCTCTATTTCTGTATGTATTATAACATTACAATATCATATTTACAAATAAATAAAATTATGATATATTTCCAAATATATAACTTTACTGCATAAAATTTACAGCACACAAAAATTAAAATGTATTTACAAACATATAACATTATCACGTCATATTTACAAACATATAATACTATCACGTCAAATTTACAAACATACTATATAACATTATCATGTCATATTTACAAATATAATAACATCATGCTTACAAACATAACATTATCAAGCCATATTTACAAATATTTAACAATACAACATACAAATATTCATGGAATTTGAAACTAAACAACATTTCTACCAAAGTTTATTTTGAAGTTTATTACAATTTTCATTTTTCAGTATAATCATTTCAGCTTTCTTATCATCTTTGAGAGAGAAAAAACTGTAAACCTATAATTTAGTAGAAAGTTTTCGAAAGAAACCTGCTTAATAATAAGGAACATTATAATTGAATGTCCCTTGTGTGGTTTTATTAATAAAACATGGTAGTTTACATAAGAAAACGCCAAACAAGGTTACATATTGGTAAATGTTAATAAAATAATGATAAATTTTGATAAAATATGATTAAATTTTAATAAAATATGGTTAAATTTTAGTAAAATATGGTTAACTTTTAATAAAATAAAGTTAAAATTTTACAAAATATGGTTAAATTTTAATAAAATATGCTTCAATATTTAATAAAATATGGTTAAAATTTTTTATAAAAATATGGTCAAATTTTAATGAAATATGCTTTAATTTTAAAGAAATAGGGTTACATTTTAATAAAATATGGTTAAATTTTCCAGAAAAATAAAAGAAACAATAAGATTAATGACCTTTTTTTTTAAATATTTTTCCTTAACAATAAGAAAGCTATTAATATATTCAAATAAAAGAGAAAGATTAATTTTAAATATATAATGAAATTCATGTTTTTTTTATCTCTGTTCTGACTACCATACAAGACGAAAACATAAGGAAAAGCCTGAATAATTATTTGAAGAAATAAAATGTGAATTAGAAGAAAATATCACAACATATATAATACTTACTAAGAAATAATACGAGTCGGCCCATTTATATAGGAAGAGGTAGAATAACATTATAGCATCATATTTATAAACATATAATATTCTCACGTCATGTTTACAAACACATAACATTAACACGCCATATTTACAAGCATTTAACAATAAAACATACAAATATTCATGGAATTGGAAACTAAACAACATTTTTTACCAACGTTAATTTTAAAATTTATTACAATTTTCGTTTTCGGTGTTATCATTTCAGCTTTCTTATCATCTCTTATCATCTTTGAGAGAGAGAAAGTTTTTGAAAAAAAAAAAAAAAAACTCTGCTGAATAATAAGGAATATTATAATTTAATGTTCTTTTTGTGGTTTTATGAACAAAAAAATTTATTTTAATAAGAAAATATGAGGCAAGGCTTACATATGGTAAAATTATAATAAAATATGGTTAAATTTTCTAACAAATGAAAGAAAAAGAAAGATTAATGACCAAATTTGAAATATTTTTCTTAATATTAAGAAAGCTATTGATATACTTAAAAGGTAAACATTATTTTAAATATTAACAATATTCGTTATTAAATTCCTTCTATTAGCTCACACTCTCCCTATATATATCTTGTTCAAATTTTCAATCGTTAATAAACACTTTTTATTCATCCACTCAAGTTCAAATACATTTTTTTAACTTGTAGTGGATGACACTTGATGTTAATGCAATTTTTTTCAAATATTAATTTATTAATTAAATTTAATTAATTAATTTTAATTTTTTTTTTTTATTTAAGTTGCATGTATCTACCAATAGAGGGTGCCAGATAAACTTAAAACAAATGAATGAAAATTATTTATAATTGAATTTAAATTTTTTTATATTACTTGTTTTGAAACAATTTATTTTTAATAATAAGAAAGCTATTAATATATTCGAATAAAAATGAAATATTAATTATAAATATATAATGAAATTCTTTTTTTCTAGATCTTTGTTCTGAGTTCCATACAAGACGAAAATGTAAGGAAAAAACTGAATAATTATTTTGAGAAATAAAATGCGAATTATATGAAAAATATCACAACAGATATAATACCTACAAGAAATAATAACTGACGAGTTGGCCCATTTACAAAGGAAGAGGTAGTAAAAGGAACGTGGAATTTTATCTTGCGACCTACTATACTACTACTACACCAGGGGCACTAAAACACTAGGGCTTCCGCTTTCTTACCTAAGGGCCAAGAAATATTCGAGGCGAATAGTTATTTGAGAAGCCTGTACTGGAATATTAATGATCCGTGAAAACAGCTTTCTCAGGAGAACAAAGTGTTTCCAGTAAGCGCCATTAACTTTCGTCAGATGAATAGTATTTCAGGTTTTTGTACAGGAAACCCAGCCTAATTAACTTGACAGTTTAATAGGTTCTTGGCTGTCCCCTTGCGAACATACTTTTCGTAAACTAAGTGTACTGAAGTACAGCTATCGTATCTTCTTCGAGTATTCGTTTTCGGTGACATAATAAGGTTAATTAGATATTTAATTTGTTATTTTGGTTAAGATATGAAATAACTTATTTATTCAAAAAGTGTTTCAGATCAATTGCATGGGGTCTGATAGCCGAGTGGCTAGCGCTCTTGCGCTCCGTACTTCTGGTGTCGGGTTCGAATTCCGGCGATGCCATGGATGTGTATAGTGGTTTGGAATCCGCTTTTTAAACCGTTGGTCCCGTCTAATAGGATAGTAAAGTGTTGTCATGTTCAGTCGGTCCTTAGCCCTCATGGTTCCTCGCTAAAGTGAAACTGTATATTACCCTTAGCCATGGACCAGTACCTGCGACGGGTCTCTTGGACCTCCTGGTTTGTAGGTTTTTCCTGCACCATGGGAATTAATAACAACAACATCAACAAATCAATTGCAAAAATTACGTTGAATTTCTAAATTAATGTATCTAATACAAGTACTGTTGTTTGATATAAAAATCAGCAAGAATTATTTTATTAATAAGTTAATAATTGCATGAATAGACCACTATTATATACTTTTCAACATAATTTTCCTTACGTTAAGGCATTTATTGCCTCATACGACGAGTTTAAGCATTTCATTCTTATAGAAATCTGCCTGTCTGATTTTGCACATCTTCATCGTAGTAGTTAACATGAAAGAGTTTCTTTAATTGAAAAGTAATAATAATCTTTTATGGTTAAGACAGGAATTACACGAGGGTTCATCATGGATTTCAATTGGGTTCTATCAGCCATGTCTGAACGAGTATTATAAAATGAAAAAGGAAATCTATTGGAGCTAAGACAGGATTATAAAGAAGTTGATCATGATTTTCAAATGGGTTAGATAAATCATGTTTGAACGAAGTATTATAAAACGGAAACAATAATAGATTGGAGCTAAGACAGGTTTATACGGAGACTGGTCATGGATTTAAATAGTTTAGATCAGCCTCGAGTGAACGGGTATTATAAAACGAAAACAAGGTTATTTAACCCGTTTGAGATCAGAAAAAAATTGCTGGAGCAATTGAAGGCTACACATCAAAGAGCCTAAACAAATGCATGGATAACTTGATCAAGAGGGATTAAGTTTAAATATCATAATGTAAGTATTTTTTTAAATTAAATAAAACTTATTATTCCAACTTAAAATAACTTCCCCTCCTCGAACTGAACTGAAGAGCTTTCCAACAAAATGTTTTACTATCCCCTTCCCTAGAAAAAAAGGGGCCTGAATGGGAGCATGGCTAGCGCTCTGGCACTCGGCCGACGGTGTCATGTATGTTTGTAGTGGTTCGGAATCCTTTTAAACTGTAGGTCCCGGTGTGTTTAGCCTAAAGTGTGCACAAGATGACCGTAGAGTGACAAATCAAACCAAACCAAATATTCCCTAGAATAGCCACAGAATTTGGTTTTGGTTTTTGTCACTATACGGTCATTTTTGCCACACTTTAGGTTAAAGACAAGACTTTAGACTAGACTATTAGACAGGGACCTACAGTTTAATGTGTATTTCGAACCACTAACAAGCATCCATGCCACCGCCAGGACTAGAAACTGAATGCCTGTGCTACTAATGGTCAGAGTGCTACCCAATTGACCAACAGGCGGCTAGCCAATATAAACTTTTAGTTAGGCTTTGCCCCCCTCCTTAGGTTAGGCCCTCTTTTCTAACTTAGTAAAAGTGCCCAGTTATATTTTTACCACAGGCTTTAGATTTGAATCTGATAGAGGCATGGATCTTTGTTAGTGTTTGGGAATCCAATTTAAACTGCTGGTACCAGTCTATTTAGCCCAAAGTGGGGAAAAAATTACCTTAGAAGCAATAACTAACCTAACCTAATTTGGTAATCCAACTTTCTATTTTGATACATTAAAACAATTTACAACACCAAATTATTACCTATGCAGTACTAAATTTGTTATAATTCCATAAAATCTTTTTTATGAAAAAGCTCTTTGAAAAAATACAAAAACCATAGTTACTGAAAAGCACTGAATATTTTAATATTTATTATTCATTATAAAAAAAATAGGAATAAATTTCAAGATTGATGAAATTTAATTAATTAATAAATATTCATATATCTATATATTCTGCACATATTTCCTTTACTCAAAAGAAATGTACTCAATGAATAAAATTTCTGAACTATTTAAGATAAAAAATTTAATTAATATGAAAAATTCTTACATTAATTACATCTTTTATTGTACGCAGCTTTATGATTACTTATCAAATATGTATCTTAAAATTAAAAATTGCACGATTCACTTAATTTAGGTTAGTTAATTAGTTTTAGTTATTTAGTTTTTGATTATTCAGTAGTAGGTGAGTTTTAAATTTTGTTTTTGTAGCATCTGTTTATTTCTACACACATTATAGAAAATCTTTCATCTTACAAGTTTTAGCAAATAAAACAGATAATTAATTTTATTTAAAATAAAAATTTCTATAATTAAAAATATTTTTATTGCGTATATTTAAAAGAAATTTCTTCTTAATGCTTTCCCATGAGTTAAAAGAATTGATGGTTAAAATTTCAGAAATGTAAACTAGTAACAAATATTTTAAAGCATTCTTAACTTTAAATCAAAAACAAAACTACGCTTTCATAAAAAAGTTTTTAAAAAATACATTTTTATGCTGAAAACATATGAATTAAAAGTTTCGTTTCATTCGAAATCACATCAGGAAAAAAAAATATAATTCAATAAAAAAAAAAATAATCACCGTGATTTTGTTCGTGATATCAAATCCATTAACAACGTATTCAAAAAGGAAAACAGATAAAACTTTATTCACAAATTGAATAATTAAATTCCGCCAAGTTTTGTTAATAAAAGTTTCATTTAAAAAAAATTACGTTGTTGTTAGTTCCTTTTTCATTTCTCTTTAAAGAAGGAAATATTTAAATTTGGAAGGAAATATTTAAATATTTAATGTTTATTATGTTTTCTAGATTTTTCTTTAATTCTAAATGTTTATTATTTATATTTTATTTTATATGTAGCAGTTAAAAAAGGTTAAATTGTTTTGTTTGCTCAGCTGTTTCTTTTTTTTATGTGCAACTTATTGTTTTTAAAACGTATATGAGGATGATTCAAAATTAATATAATCTCTGATAACTAAGTAAATGAATTTCAAAACCTAAATTTCGTAATTGGGGACTGATGACCGAGTGATTAGCGTTCAGCTAATTAAATTTAATTAATTAATTTTAGTAGTATTAAATTCAGTAATTAAATTTAATTAATTAATTTTAGTTTTGTTTAGATTTAAGTTGCATATATCTACTAATAGATAGCGCCAAATAAACTTAAAAATGAAAGAAAATTATTTAGAAAGGACTTTCTGAAATATAATGAAAAAAAAGTAGGAATTGATTTAATTTTTTTTTTATATTACTTGTTAAAGTAATAAAGCTATTAACTAAAATAAGCTTAGTTAGCTTATATTATGTAATAAGCTTTATTAGGTAATAAAGCTTTTAATTTCAGCAAACATTTTTAAGACTCAAAATAGCAGCGTGCATTGGTCAACGCAACAAAAGACGTGCATCACAACAGTTAAATCAACTCATCATTCCGGCCAAACAAAGCATTCAAACCACTCTCCCACACATGAGTGCACAAAAACTCCCACAATATTTACCACAACCACTGGTTTCCCCTCTCACTCCACCGCAAGGATCATTACTAATGCGAAACTGAATGAACCTTGTCCTTTCCAGAAAACCGAATTATTATCCCGCTGTCCTTCTTCTTTCCATCTTATCGTGGAGGTCCAGAGACAACCTCCCTCGGCTAATGATGCTCCCCTGCGCTAATATACTAAAGAGCCAACTAACGATGTCCTGATTCGACTCCTATCCATGGCATCTGAGATCGTGTTTCCGGCAAGTTATAAATCCTATCTCGCTACTCGTTAAGAAATCCCTGCAAGTACACATGTCCTTAGGACGAGATCCTGGCCAGAGATGTCCTACTTTTTTATCCTTCTTCATTCAGCTGCGGAAATCGTTACGGGGGAATCTGACAGGAATTCATGCCCCTTTACTTTTAACGGATACTCTCTGCCCTTCCACATAACAAGGACAACCTTGATATATGGACTGAGGATAATGTTGTAGAAGGGCATGGATCTTTTCACCTGCTAAGTGCCGATTCATTACAGTCGTAGGCATAAAGAAAATGGTCTGGATGGTAGTGAATGTTTGATCCAAGTTTTGCAAGAGGGGCATAATTGGATATGGATATAATGATCTACTTTATGTTCTGAGAAAGATATTGGGATGGTCAGAATTGGCTGGCTAAATTATATAATTCTTTAAGAAACCACAATCCCATCAGTTTAGTGACATTAGTATTGCAAATTAAAATTAATTGATATTGTATATCATTATGATGTTTTTCTTGTATGAATTCCATGGCATGCACAGAAATGCTAGGGAATGAAAAAGTAACGATAAATTAATAATTTAGCTTATAATTGAGTATAAAATATTTTCAAATCACTTTTTTCGCTCACTTACATTTCAAAACTTTTATTTAAAAAGAAAGGTTATTTGTTTTTGAATTAATTTCGTTATGAAATTTTAATGAATTATGTGTTGTTAAGATTAATGCCAATACATAATAATGCGCTTTGTATCTCATTTAAAATTATTTGTTTTTCAGACTGAAAGCAATAAATTAATTTTCGAAACATATTAAATTTTTCTGAGCACTATGAGAAACTCTCAATTCAAAAGATTTTTTATTTAATAGTAGAACACTTAAATATATTTATAATATGACTCGAAAATTGGAACGAAATGTTTTTTTTTTATTATTTTTTTTTTTTGTATTTATTTTATTTATCTTCTAATTTGTTATCAATTGCACATTAACTACTTAAGAATGATAACTAAAAAAATACATGGATAAGATTCAAATTTAATTTTGCCTAGAGCATAAAAATCAAATAACCAAAAACAACATTACATATAGGAATTTAAAATACACAATTTCATTTTCGAAAGGACAATCTTACTGGGAAAATTGTCTTTAATATGCAGAATAATCCATCGGTTTAAATAAGTAAAATCCTTCATTCTTCATGCAAGAATGGAATTTTTGTTTGTAGAAAGTTTTGTGGGAATGGAATTGTACTGGTCACGTGCATTCATCTGCGATTATAAACGCATTTATTGATAACACGTCAAGTCCATAATCGATACTGGATCGAAATAACCGAAGGTTAATAATTATTTTTGTCATTTAAGATCGAAAACTTAAAAAATACATTAACAAAATTCAAGTTTAATTCTGCCTAGAATATAAAAACCAAATAACCACAAAACAACAACAATGCAAAAGGGAATATGTGTTTTGATAAATATGATTTTATGTCAATATCGATTTTGAGTCAATATCAGATCATGTCTGCAATTTTATTTTTTATTTTCTATCTATCTGTTCCATTCTTATTTTATTATTTTAATTAATTTATTTATTTTATATTGACAGAACTGTAATTTGTTATCAATTAATTGCACATCAACAATTTAAGATTGTAAACTTAAAAATACATTGATAAAATTCCAAGTTTAGTTTTGTCTTGACCATAAAATCAAATAATCACTAAACAAAAACCACAATATAAAAAGAAAATATGTGTTTTGATACGCTTTGTATTCTTATTTTATTATTTATATTTATATTTATATTTACTTATTTTTGCAGAACTGTCTAATTTATCTATTATTTGTTAGTAACTATTTAAGATTAAAAACTTAAAAATGCAGTGACAAAATTCAAGTTTAATTTTGCCTTGACCGTCAAAACCAAATAACCATAAAACAGCAACATTATATAAGAATTTAAAGTGGACAATTTCATTTTTTTCGAAAAGACGTCTTACTTGAAAAGTATCTTTAATATGCAGAATAATCCATCGACTTAAATAATTAAAGTTATTCATTCTTCCAAAATTCATGAATATAATGTTTGTTTGTAGAAAGACATGTGGGAATGAAATTGTACTGGGTCACGTGCATTCATCTGCTGTTATAAACGAGATTTATTGATAACACGTCAAGTCCACAATCGATACTGGATCGAAATAACCGAAAGAGGTTAATAATTGGTTTTTGCCATGGGGTGTCTGGTGTTATGTTCTGATTATTTGTTTGAAATGGTGAGGGGCAATTGCAATTTGGAGAATGTAAATCGTGTTAATTCAACCGATGCAAACGGCGGAAAATCTTGTTATGAATGTAAAGATTGCCTCTGTTCGTAATTAATTTTGTGTACTGCTTCTTAGATGTTTGCCTGAAGAAATGCACTGAAGATAATGAGACAGGTAAGTTTTGCCTGATTTTATTTATGCACGTTAGGTATGTTTCAGAAATAATAGTCTGAAGTCTTACTGATATGTAAATGCAGAAGTCTCGAAGATTCATGTGAAAAAAAAAAAACCCAAATTGTTTAAATGTCTTAAAAATATTTCTTAAAAATTATCAGTTCTTATATTATTTATGCATATTAATTGTTAGAAAAGTTATAGTGGGAATATACTAAACATCATTTTTTACTGTCTGTTATTTTTTTCTGAATTTTAATATTATCAAATAGAGTTAATACTGTAATTCAAAATAGTTTATATTTTATAGAATTGGAGATTAAATGTATAATAATATATTTTGTTGGGCTTAATGTTTCGGATATTATGTTATTCCTGAAAGCAGTGTAACTCAATTATAATTATATGGGTAGGATTAAAAAAGTACGTTTTAATCAAATAACATAGTAAGCTTTCATGTAAATAAAGTTGCTGTTTACAAAGTAATACAACATAATGAAAATAATAGTTTTCTGATTTTTGCTAAGCAAAGTTTTAAATATCCTTTTTCTACACCATGTCTTGCATATTTGAAATGATGATGACTAATGCCATTTTTGTATAAAACCGCAGTTTCTCAATCTAATAATATTTTCCTGCGGCGGTGTTATATTGTCACTTCTTGGCGTTTGACAACTTATGTCGCCAAACATGATGAAGTGAGAACAAACATTATGACTACTGCTGCCACTGTTTCAGTTAGGAAAATCAACAGAATTTATTGATTGGACATTTATTAATCAATTTAATATTGTAATTTATATAATTTATTTTTATGAATCACATTTATCACTTTATCATTTTCTTCAGTTTTTATAGGCCTGATGGCTAACTGGTTGAGTTTCTGGACGTTGGTACCATAAGCTTCAGTTTGAATCCTGGCGGAATTGGCATGTTGGCATGTTAAATGTAGCTTTCTGCACTTTGTTTACAGGGATGGGGTTCGAATCCCTGACGGTGGCAGAGATGTTTGTTAGAGTTCGAAATCCATAGCTTATATATGAATATACGTAATGTACATTATACTACAGAATATGAGTAATATATGTTCCGGTCTAATTAGCTCAAAAATATGCAAAACAGTAGATCGACAAATCAAGCAAATCCCTTTTTATTTTTTTAAATAAAAATATTCTGTACATCAAGTTGTGCACATGTATCGGGTTCGAATCCAAACGGTGCCATGGTGTTTGTAGTGGTTCGAATCCACTTTAAATTGTAGGTCGGTCCTAATAGGATCGTAGAGCGTTGCCGGTGGGGCATTCTTACTCCGCGTCCGTGGCTTATCTTCAAAGTTATACTCCCCCTGGGTAATGCAAAGTGAGGTAACGTCTGTGAAGCTATTGCCTTAAGTCATCCAAGACAATTGTCTAAGTGTTTGCCAGCTGCATTGGAACAAAAAAAAAATGTTGTGCACAGGTAGCAAATGCTATCTATATTTTTGTTAATAAATTCAAATTTTCAACTAATTTATGTACGATTGTATTAATTAATTGCATAAATTTTGTATATTATATCTGAAAAGGGAGAAATCTCCATTTGAAACGGGTAAAATATTGTCCCTGAAAAGGAAAAAATATTACGTGTGAAAATTATTTGTGGAAAAAGAAAAAAATATTATGCTTAAAATTATTTTCAGAAAATAAAAATTTTTATGCTAAATAATAGTTTTGAAAAAAATATATCATGTCTAAAAATTATTTTTGAAAAGAAAATATTATGTTTGAAAACTAGTTTTTGAAAAAAAACTAAAAATTATTTCGTGAAAGGAAAATATTTTCTCTGAAAAATATGCATATTCTCTGAAATAAGGAGACAAGTTTAAAACACATATATTTATTTTATCTACAGATAGATACTAAACTATTTTGGTTTGTCATTAACAAGAAAACAAAACATTGTTTGAATTTTTGTTGTAAGTTATTATGTTTCCAATTAGTTTTAACTTTATAGCAAATTATTAAAATTAAATTTAAAAAAATCCCTATTGAATCAAAGTCAAAAACAGTTAAGTGGATATTTTTGAATTTTTCTTTATGTTATTTTTACACTTCTCATTATAATGTTGCATCAGTATTTTTAAACAACGAATTATAAACAAATTTTCCGAAGAATAAATTGAATAAAATTAAAAAGAAATACAAGTCGGTGGAAACTGGCTCAGGTTCTTAACTGTTGTTAATTGTTTTTCTAATTCTAAGAAAAATATATTCGAGGTATTTTATCTGTACTTATTTTAACTTTTGAAAAGACGCATTGATTTGCTTATTAACTGTTTTTGACATTGATTCAATAAAGTATTTTTAAATATAATTTTAAAAATTACGATAAATTTAAAAATTAATTAGAAACATAATAACTTACAACAAAAATGAATACATTGTTTCGTTTTTGCTTATTAATGGCAACCGTGATTGTTCAGCATCTAACATGTAGGCTGAAATGTTCGTAGGCTGACACATAGATGACTCTACTAGTATTAAATCCGTCTGATTTTAGTTAGCCCTAACCTTCAAAAGACACATGTATAAATTTGACAGCAGTTGCACTATTAGTATGTGAGTTATAGCAATTTTAGTGAAGTTATAGCATTTTAGTGTTCATCACATGCAGTCCACTGACTGTCGATTGGACTCCGGTGTGAAATGATGGAGGCATGTTTCATCCATTGTACAGCTCCAAACACTGGTTAGAATCATCAATTTGTTGTTGTTTTGGGTCGATTGTGAGCTCGCGTGGCACGCACTTTTGAACAGACTTTCACATATCCAAATATTCATTCACGATGTGTCCAACACGTTCCTTTGATTTCTTTAGGGTCTCAGCTATTTTAATCAACTTCACTTTATTAAAATCAAATTATTTTGTGGACTTTTGATGTTTTCGTCGATAACAGTCTCTTTGGGCGTCCCTGCGTGCATCGTCCTCGGTACTCATTTCGCCTCGTTTAAAATTCCAGAAAAACCACTTCTCTACGGTTGATTTTCCTGGTACAAAGTCCAAATAATGTTTATCAAGCCAAGCCTTGGCTTCAATATTATTTTTCTCCCAAAACGCAATGTTTATTAACACAAGAAATTCTTTTATCCATTGTTTTCAAATTAACAAAAAGTTGCTTCACTAAAAATGCGATACTCACATGCTAATAAAACAGCTATAACTCACATACTAATAGTGCAACTGCTGTCAAATTTATACACGTGTCTTTTAAAGGTTAGGGCTAACTAACAATCATATGGATTTAATACTAGTAGAGTCATCTATGTGTCAGCCTATGAACTTTTCGGCCCACCTGTTATGTGTAGTATACAATATATATGTCATTGCCTATCTCAGAGAAATATATAAATATAACTTATTATTAAATATATATATATATAAAATAATTATATGTTTATAATTTTCAGGGACAATATTTTCCTTTTCAGAAATAAGCTTTCAGACATAATATTTTTACCTTTTAAAAATAAATTTAGGCATAATATTTTTCTTTTCAGAAATAAATTTTAGAGATAATATTTTCCTTTTTCATAAAAGAATTTTCACACATAATATTTTCCTTTTCAGAGACAATATATTATTCTTTTTCTGATAAAATATGTTTCCCATCTTTTATACAATGTACAAAATTGTACAATAATTTATATAATAATATTATTATTTATTATTACTTTACATATTTGGGACATTAAAAATATTTATTCAATTTTTACATCAAACACCAATACTAAAAAAAAAAAAACCAGAGGAAAAATAAATTATTCAAAATAAATTTTTGTTATTTTTGGAAATCTGCAAAGAGTTTAATATTTACTAGAACATTGTTACAGAAATCAGTATGAATAAATATTTATCAAGTACTATTTCACAATTGTACTGAGGCTCCCTTATATTTTTTATTTAAATTCATTAAAATCTTGATTAAAAAACAAGATTTTAAAATATTTCTTTTATTCAACAAAAGATAAAAAGAATTCAGAAAGAAATTGCAACTCTTTGAGTTGAACAAAAAAAAAATACAAAAGGAACAAAAAAAAAAATGAAAAAAAAATTGATTTGTTTCACTTGATATCCTTTTTACATATTCCACAAATTTATTTTTTTTTTCCATTTTAAAATCAAATTGATATTTCGAGTTCTTTTTTACACAAAACAAAGCGAGTTAATTATACTTCAGATCGCTGCCATCTACAAAGTGAATGATTAGAAAAGTGTGAAAGATGTAAACTTACCTGCACATGAAAGCAAAATCGATAATAATTAGTTTTTCTGAAGTATTTTCAAAATGTGAAATTATATACTTAAGACGTAGGATTTGCCGTAGTTTTTTTTTTTTAATCAAAATTTTGAATTCAAAGATAAAAACTTCAAAAAGACAAAGAACCTGTAATCGTATCTCTGACAATTGAAAGAAGAAAAAGAGAAATAAAATCCTGAAATAATTATTCCACTTTGTTGACTTCATTGATACTGAAAATGTTCATGAAAGCGAAATAATTATTTTTCACCATCAATGCTTCTTTCAAACTTAAAATAAGTACAGACAAAATAAATTCGAATATATTTTCTTTGAAATGGAAAAAACAATTCAACGACAGTTAAGAAGCTGACAGTTCTGTTTTGTGTTTTCTTTATTTAACTTTATTTAGTAATTTATTCTTTTTGGAAAATTTGATTTATAATTGTTGTTTAAAATATTGATGGAAACATTATAATGAGAAGTAATGTGTAAAATAAAAAGAACATTTCAAAAATTTAAAATAATTAACTGTTTTTGACTTTGATTCAATAGAGATTTTTCAAATTTAATTTTAACAATTACGATAAAATTAAACTAATTAGAAACATAATAATTTACATCAAAAATCAATACAGTGTTTGTTTTTTTAACAAATAAAATACTTTGATATCTATGTGCAGTCTATTGAGTCAATGTATGTTTATTCAATATCTATGTGCAGATCTATGTTTTTAATCTTTTTATCCTATTCTCGAAGGTAATAATTTCCCTTTACAGAATTAATTTTTAGCTTTTTCAGAAATGTAGTTTTTCAGACATAGTGTCTTTATGTTTTCAAAAAAATTTTCAGGATAATATTTTTATTTTCAAAAATAATTTTAAGGCATAATATTTTCTATTTTCAAAAATATGTATTAGGCATTCCATTTTTCCTTCTTCAGATAAAAAAGTTTTAGGCATAACAATTGTCTTCTCAGAAAATATTTTTAAGCATACGGTTTTTTCCTTTTTCAGAAAAAATTTTTAGGTATGACATTTTCATTTTTCAGAAAAAATTTTTAGTCATAAAGTTATTTACTTCAATTACCAACAAATGAAAAAAATCTGTGGAAAAATTCATTTATTCAAAAATAAATTTTAGTTATTTTTGGAAACAGGCAAAGAGTTTTACAAATAATAGAACAGTCAGGAAATCAGTATGAATAAATGTTTTGTAAGTACTAATTCAAAATTGTGCTGTATTTCTTTTTGATTTTTTTCATTTCAATTCGTTAAAATATTGATAAAAAACAATATTTTAAACTATTTCTTTTATTCAACAAAAGATAAAGGAATTCAGAAAAAATTACAAATATTTTTGACTCAATCCCTTCTATTATCCACACTCTCAATATACATATCTTGTTCAAATTTTCTGTCGTACATAAAATAATTTTATTGCTCACTCGAGTTCAAATACATTTTTTTGAACTTTTTAGTGGATGATACTTGATGTTAATACAGTTTTTTTTTTTCAAATATTAATTCATTAATTAAATTTAATTCATTAATTTTAGTTTTTTTTTTTTAGATTTAAGTTGCATATATCTACCAACAGATGGGCCAGAAAACTTAAAAAATGAATGAAAATTTTTTATAAAAGATTTTCTGCAATATAGTGATAAAAAAAGTAGGAATTGACATAAATTTTTTTTTTATATTACTTATTTTAAAAATCAATTGATATTTCGAGTTCTTTTACACAAAACAAACCGTGTTAATTATAATTCTCGGATCGCCTGCCATCTACAAAGTGAATGATTACAAAAGTGCAATTCTCTGAAAGATGTGAAAGATGTAAAAAACTTACCTACATGAAAGGAAAATCGATAATAATTAGTTTTCTGAAGTATTTCCAAAATGTGAAATTACATACTTAAGACGAAGGATTTGCCGCAATTTTTTTTTTTAATCTAAATTCTGAATTCAAAAAGATACAAAACTTCAAAGACAAAGAAGCTGTAATCGTATCTCTCTGACAATTGAAAGAAGAAAAAAGAAATAAAATCCTGAAATAATTATTCCAATTTTTTGACTTCATTGATACTCGAAAATGTTCATGAAAGCAAAATAATTATTATATATATATATGACTTTATCAGTGGCCCAACAGCCCGATGGTGGGGGCAAGGCCGTCGGCCTGCTGGCAAATTTCCAGATAGGGAGGTGCCTCGAAATCTGTTTACTCCATCCCTTATCTTACTAACCCCCTGATTAATCAATCTTTACCCAACCCAAGTTATCTGATCCAACGCTCTACTGTCATATTAGACAGCGACCTAATGTTTAAAGTGGATTCCAACCATTACAAACATCAATAGCACCTCTGGGACTCGAACCCTGTGTCACCTAGCGCCCTAGAAACATGACAATCATATTAATATATACATATATATTAATAAGTTATCAAAATATTGTTTCTTCTGCATGTCAAATATTTATCATAGGAATGTCTGTGAAATGTTTATATTCAGACGAATTCATCATTTGAATATAAGCGGATGATCATATATTATCAAAAGGCTAAAGCATTGTCTTTAATGTCTCAAAGAACTGAAATACTTAAATCGAATAACAATATTCTCAACGTTATAATAATCCTTTTCAAAACCGTTCTAAATTCGCAGAATTCTTATAACCGATAAACTTTTTATTTGAAATTCATAGCAAAGCCACGGACAGCTTTCTTTAAATAACATTACATATTCACCAAAACATTTTTAAAGTATCTCTCTTCACAATAAACTATCACATGCGCCGGGATAAAACCTTATTCCTAGAAGTATTTCCCGATACTTAATCCTAAAATAATCGTATTTCTTGGCGCTTAATACATTTTCCATCAATGGGCAAGATTAAGGTAGCAGCTTTGTGATCTTCGCAAAACATGATGGGCAGGTATGAATTTAATCTCTTTTATAGATGGGTAATAAGCCGTGTCAAGCGAAGCTAAAGGGATTCACCGCCCACTGCATACAACAAAGGGATTTCTGGAAACGATCATGGCTGAATAAAAATAAAATGGTGAACTTAGTAATCCTTTATTCTTTAGTATACGCTGTGCGTCAAAAGAATGAACTCTTGTGTCAACTTGAAGAACTGGCCGGGGGCGAAAGATTCTCGTATTTACTGATAAACGATTTTTATGCTGCAAGCGATTCCTTCTTATCGTTTGCTGGCTGCGGGTTGATTGGAGAATTTCAAAAAATTACCTCCCTCAGCGGATTTTACTAAAGATTTTTTTTAAATTTTTATTGATTAGATGGACTGCTGACTTTTATTAGACATAAAACATTACTTTTGTTAGGGAACTGTTATTAGTTGAGACACTGGCAGGATACGGTTCCACGATTATTTGTACATGGACCAGAAAATAAATTTAACGGATATGGATGCAACTCAAAAAGAACTCAATAGACGTTTCTTAAGAGATTTAAAACATTTTTTTCTTCAGATTTTTGTAGCGAAGTTATAGATTGTATGTATTTTTAATTTAATTTTAAATGAATTGTTTAAAGGATAACTGATATTTGAATTCGCTACAAATTTACAATAAGTAAAAATTTTTCTTTTTTATTAAATAAATAATCAGATTTTTTTTTTTTTCTAGGCCGTTGAAAACACATTTTTTTTGTCATTCATAAATTAAGCTGTTCTTAAATTTATGTAATTAATCTTAAACAGTAAAAATTAACAATACAAAATAATGAAATTAGAGCTTCATGGCCGGGTGGTTTGTGCTCTGGCGCTCTATGTCAAAGGTTTCGGGTTCGAATCATGGCTTCACCATGTTTAACTTTAGAAGGTTTGGACTCAACTTTAAGCCGTATTCTCGGTCTAATAGGATCGCACTGCTTTGTGACGGTAGTGTTAAATGTAACAGCTGGTGCAGACCTTGCTTATGACAAAAAATATAACTGTCTTGTATTGTCAGCTGCATTAGAAAAATTAAATTGTATACAAATAAACTTTGATATTAATTGATTATCAAAAAATATTGTTTATTAAACACATCAAATCTGTCTCATATGAATGTCGATAAATATATATGTTTAGAAGAATTCATCATTTGGATGTCAGCGGATGATCGTATATCATCAAAAATTCTTATGTATTGTCTTTAATGTCTGGATCAACTAAAATATTTGAATCGAATAACAATATTCCCAACGTTAAAATAATCAGCTTTTCGGATCCATTCTAAATTCGCTGAATTCTTATAAACGGTAGACTTTTTATCTGGAATTCATAGCAAACCACAAATATCTTACTTTAAATAACATTACATATTCACCAAAAATATTTTTTAAAGCATCTCTCTCCACAATAAGCCATCAAATACGCTAGAATAAAACCTTATTCTTCGAAGTATTTCCCAATATAATCCTGAAATAATCGTATTTCTTGGTGCTTAATACATTTCCCATCAATGGCCGCAAAAAGCTTAAGGTAGCAGCCTTCTGATCTTCGCCAAACCTGATGGGCAGGTATGCATTTAATCTCTTTTACAGATGGGTAATAAGCCGAGTCGAGCGAAGCTAAAGGGATTCACCCGCCCATTGTATCCAACAAAGGTTTCTCGAAATGATCATGCTGGAAAAATAAAATGGTGAACTCAGTAATCCTTTATTCTTCTTCTGTACATGCCTCTGCGTCAAAAGACGAAGCTCGAAAGAAGGAACTCTTGTGTCCACTTGAAGAACTGGCCGGGGGCGAAAGATTCTCGTATTTACTGATAAACGATTTTTGTGCTGCAAGCGATTCCTCCTTATCGTTTGCAGGCTGCAGGTTGGTTGGTAGATTTCAAAAAATTACCTCCCTCAGCAGAATTTACTGAAGATTTTTTTTTATTTTTTATTCATTCGATGGATTTGGTTAATGCTGACTTTTATTAGGCGTAAAAATTACTTTTATTAGTGAAGGGTTATTACTCGAGATACTGGAAGGATATGGTTACAGAGAAAATTCAAGAATTATTTGTACTTGGACCAGAAAATTATTAACTTAGAAAATTCAATTTGAACTCAATAGATGTTTGTTAAGAGATTTTAAAACTTTATTTTTCTATTTTGTGGTGAAATTTGAAATCACATATTGTATATGATTTCAATTTAATTTTAAATTAATTGATTAAATGATAATGAGTTACTTGCGGCTGTAGCATACTTTTAAGCGGCACGTGCCCCCTGGGTAAATATCAAAGGAGAAATAGGAATGCAGTCTTTGGCAATGGCACAAAAGATAACTGTCTTGTATTGTGCGCTGCATTAAAAAGAAAGTTTATATATAAAGTTTGATAGTAATAGGTTATTAAAATATTGTTTTATAATACATGCCTAATCAGTCTCATATGAATGTCTGAGAAATATTAATATTCAGAAAAAATTATCAATTGAATGTAAAGCTTGAATCATCATGAAGAAGGCTTAAGTATTGTCTATAATGTCTCGAATATCTAATACTCTCAATCAAATAACAATAAATAATCGAATAACAATAACTAATTCTAAATCGAATAACAATACTCTCAACGTTATAACAATCATCTTTTTGGTATCTATTATAAATTCTGCAGAATTCTTCTAAATGTTAAACTTTTTATTTGAAATTCATAACAAAAACACACACAGCTTACTTTAAATAACATTAAATTTTCACCAAATATATTTTTAAAGCAACTCTCTCCAAGATAAGCCAGCAAATGCGCTTGGTTAAAACCTCATTCTTAGAAGTATTTCCCGATACTTAATCCTAAAATAATCGTATTTCTTTTGCGCTTAATACATTTTCCCATCAATAGCCAAGCTTATGGTAGCAGCTTTTGATCTTCGCCAAACCTGATGGGCAGGTATGAATTTAATCTCTTCTATAGATGAAATAATAAGCCGAGTCAAACGAAGCTAAAAAGGATTCGCCCTACCACTGCATCCAACAAGGGATTTCTGGAAACGATCATGACTGGAAAAAAGTAAAATGGTGAACTTAGTAATCCTTTATTTCTTCTTCGATACACAGCTCTACGTCAAGAAGAAGCTCCAAATACGGAGATTCGTGTGTCCACTCGAAGAACTGGCGGGGGGCGAAAGATTCTCGTATTTACTTATAAACGATTTTTTGTGCTGCAAGCGATTCCACCTCATCGTTTGCTGGCTGCGGGTTGTTTTTAAATCCCAAAAATTACACCTCCCTCAGCGGAATTTAGCAATTTTTTATTTTTATTTTTATTGATTCTATGGACCCAGCTGGTGCTGTTCTTTTATTAGACGTAAAAATTACTTTTATTAGGGAAGGCTTATTGAGACACTGAGAGGATACGGTTACAGAGAAAATTCCAGGATTATTTGTACATGGACTAGAAAATAACTTTTAAAGGATATCGAGGCAACTCAATTAGAACTCAATAGACTTTTTGTTAAGAGATTTATAACATATTTTTCCTATTTTATAGCACAATTTGAAGTCATAGATTGTATGTAATTTTAATTTAATTTCAAATTAATTGATTAAAATATAACGGATACTTTTATTTGGTACACATATAGAATAAGTTAAAAGTTTTATCTAAATCCAAGTATCAGTTATCATTTAATCAATTAATTTAAAATATAAATAAAAATTGCATACAATATGTAATAAATAAATATAATTTCGCTACAAAATAGGAACAAAATGTTTTAAATATTTTAACAAGCATCCATTGAGTTCTAAATGAGTTGCATTTATATCCCTTACAGTTATTTTTCTGGTTCATGTACAAATAATCCTGGAATTTTCTCTAACCGTATCCTCTCAGTGTCTCAATAAGCCTTCACTAATAAAAGTAATTTTTACGTCTAATAAAAGTCAGCATCATTAGGTCCATCGAATCAATAAAATTAAATTAAAAAAATCGGTAAATTCCGCTGAGGAAGGTAATTTTTTGAGATTCACCAACCCTGCAGCCAGCAAACGATCAGGAGGAATCGCTTGCAGCACAAAAATCGTTTATCAGTAAATACGAGAATCTTTCGCCCCGGCCAGTTCTTCAAGTGGACACAAGAGTTCTTTTCCTTCGAGCTTCGTCTTTTGACGCAGACCGTGTACCAAAGAAGAAGAAAAATTACTGAGCTCACCATTCTATTTTTTTCCAGGCCATGATCGTTTCCAGCAATCCCTTGTTGGATGCAGTGGGTGGGTTGAATCCATTTAGCTTCGCTTGTCTCGGCTTAATATCCGTCTCTGAAAGAGATTAAATTCATACCAGCCCATTAGGTTTGGCGAAGATCAAAAAGCTGCTACCTCAGGCTTAGCTGTTGATGGGAAATGTATGAAGCAGCAAGAAATACGATTATTTCAGGATTAAGTATTGGGAAATACACTCATGTCCATAAATTAACGATAATGAAGTTCAGGCAAAGAAAGAGACAGAAGCAAAACAAATTTGACTTATTTGTAAAGTCTATTTAATAAACAAAAGGTAAAGAGCAAAAAAGATGCTATATCTTTGTCATAATTAATAAAAATTGCGATTTTTTACTCCCTGGAGCAAATTTCAAAAAAAGAACCTATTTACATTAAACAGTATAAAATGGTTAGTATGATGGTTAATATGGAGTATGTCTCCCGGACGATGCAATACCGGACTTACAACGCTTACGCATGCTGAGAATCAAATTGTCAATCTGATCTTGGGGAATATTACACCACTCATCAAGCAATGCCCTCTGAAGTTCCGGTTGACAGGTGGGAGGGGTTGACGGGCTGCAATTCGTCGGCCCAAGAATATCCCACACATGCTCTATTGGATTCAAGTCCGGTGAGTATGTGGCCCAATCCATACGGGTGATACCCGCCAATTGAAGGCATTCGTCTACAATGTTTGCAGGGTGAGGACGGAGTTGTCATCCATAAACAGAAATTCAGCACACATAGCGCCCCGAAACAAATGTACATGTTGTTCCAGAATGACATGCCGATAGATGTGGCCTGTCATCGTTACACTCTGAACATGCAGGTCAGTTCTGGAACCAAGAATAATTCCTCCCCCAAACGGGCCATCCTACACCACCGTAACGGTGTCGTTCAATGGTGTTCTCTTGATGGTAACGGGTACCTGGCGCTCTCCATATGAAAGTCCGACGAGAATCAGACTGCAAACTAAACCTGGACTCGTCGGAAAACATCACACCAGACCACTGTTGCGGTGTCCACAATGCATGCTCTCTACTCCAGGTTAATCGCAGGCGACAGTGAGTTGCGGTAAGTGGGACACATCTGACAGGCCTACGAGCATATAGACCAATGTGCCCTAAGCGTCTGTACACGGTCTGCCTTGAAACTGTCGTACCGGTAGCTGAAGTGAGCTGACGAAACAGGTCTGATGCTGTGCTCCGTCTGTTTCTTTTGGCAGTAACTGCTAAATACCGGTCCTCATTCGGCGTTGTAACTCTGGGGCGACCTGTGCTGTAACATCTACTCACATTACCATTATCTTGGAATCGCTGCCAAGGCCTGGAGATGACACTCTGGGCGATTCCAAGTTCCTCGGATACTTCCAGCTGGGTACGTCCACATTCCAGTCGTCCGATAATTCTACCACGTAAAAAATCATTCAAATGCTTCCTCTGTGCCATAACTATGCGGTTATTGCACTGAAAGGCTTTTTCAAGCGCTTGTGAACAATTTTACCTCTTTGCCACCATTCCTTATATACCCGTCTCTTACACTCTCGTTATTGTGACGTACTATCCGCGCCATCTGGTGGTTTCCTGTAATTTGCATATTCTTCTTCAAGATGTGTGTGATAATTCTACAGGTGAAATTTTTATTATAGAGTTCAATTTCTGTGTGATTCTGAGTTATCCTTAATTTATGGACATGAGTGTACTTCTCAGAATAAGGTTTTATCTTGGCGTATTTGCTGTCTTATTGTGGAGAGCGATGCTTTAAAAAAATATGTTTGGTGAATATGCAATGTTATTTAAATTAAGCTGTTTGTGGGTTTGCTGTGCATTCCAAATAAAAAGTTTAACGTTTATCAGAATTCCGCGAATTTAGAATGGTTCTGAACAGCTGATTATTTTAAAGTTTTAAAGTTGAGAATATTGTTATTCGATACAGATACTTTAGTTGTTGTAACTGTTACTCATGTAGCACTGCAACTTTCTTTCAAGATAGTCTACGGTCGCAAGTAAAAGTGTAAAAGTGTTTTGCCGGCCAAAAAAAGAAAGAAAAAAAACTTTATTTATTTACTTAATTAAAAAAAAAAAAAAAAACTTTTAACTAATTCTAAATTTGTTTCCAATTCACGTGTCAGTTATTATTTAATAAATTAATTTAAAAATTAATTTAAAATTATATACAATATTCTTAAAATTTTGTTACAAAATAAAAATAAAAATGTGTTAACTAACGTCTATTGAGTTCTAATTCAGTTGTATCCTCATTCTTTAAAGTTACTTTTGGTCCATGTACAAATAACCATGGAAGTTTATCTGTAACCGTATCCTTCTATTGTCTCATCTAATAGCCCTTCACTAATAAAAGTAATAAAAGTAATTTTTTACATCTATTAAAATTCAGAACCAACTAGGTCCATCGAATCAATAAAAATAAAATAAAAAAAACCTGCAAATTCCGCTGAGGGAGGTAATTTTTGAGATTCACCAATAAACCCGCAGCCATCAAGCGATAAAGAAGGAATCGCTTGCAGCACAAAAATCGTTTATCAGTAAATACGAGAATCTTTCGCCCCCGGCCAGTTTTTCAAGTGGACACAAGAGTTCCTTCTTTCGAGCTTCGTCTTTTGACGCAGACCGTGTACCAAAAAGAAGAAAGGATTACTGAGTTCACCATTTTTATTTTTCCCAGCCATGATCGTTTCAGAAATCCCTTTGTTGGATGCAGTGAGTGGGGTGAATCCCTTTAGCTTCGCTTGACTCGGCTTATTACCCATCTACAAAAAAGAGATTAAATGCTACCTGCCCATCAGGTTTGGCGAAGATCAAAAAGCTGCTACCTTAAGGTTGCCCATTGATGGGGAAATGTATTAAGCGCCAAAAGAAATACGATTATTTCAGTATTAAGTATTGGAAAATACTTCTAAGAATATGGTTTTATCCTGGCGTATTTGGTGGCTTATTGTGGAGAGAGATGCTTTAAAAATATTTCGTAAATATGTAATGTTATTTAAAGTAAGCTGTTTTTGGGTTTGCTATGCAATCCAAATAAAAATTTTATCGTTTATATGTATTATGGGAAATATAGAATGGATCCGAAAAGCTGATTATTATAACGTTGAGAATATTGTTATTCGATTCAAATACTTTAGTGGTTCGAGACATTAAAGACAATACTTAAGCCTTTATGATAATAAATGATCATCTGCTTATATTCAAATGATGAATTCTTTTGAATATAAATGTTTCTGAGACATTTATATGACAGATTTGACGCGTATAATAAAAATATTTCGATAATCTATTAATGTAAAAGTTTATATAGATGTACACTCCTTTTTCTAATACAGCTGGCAATACAAGTCAGTTATATCTTATGCTATAAGCAAGGGCACCTTTGTTACATATTTAGCAATACACAGGAGGCAGGTGTAGCTCACACACAGGCTCGCGACGCCAGAAATACTACTCCCCACTACGCACTGCGATCCTATTAGACCGGGACCTACGGTTTAAAGTGGATTCAAACCTCTACAAACACCTATGACACAGACGGGATTCGAACCTGAAACCTGTGAAACTGGGCGCCTTAGATTTAGCCACTCTGCCGTCAGACCCCATTTTTATATATTTGAGAACTGCTAAATTTATAAGTTACTAAAAAGCATTTTCGCCAGGCAGAAATAAACTTTTAATATTTACTTAATTTAAAATAAATCTTTTTAACTAATTCTAAATTTTAAACGAATCCAAGTATCACTACATTATTAATCATCCAAGATATCATTTAAGCAATTAATTTAAAATTAAATTAAAATTATATATATCTTGTGACATAAAATTTCGCAATAAAAATGAAAAAAATTTTTAATGTATCTTATAAAACGTTTATTGAGTTCTAATTGAGTTGCGTCGACCGCCCTTAAAGTTACATTCTGGTCCACGAATAAATAATCCTGGAATTTTCTCTGTAAACTGTAACTCTGTGTACCGTATCCTTTCAGTGTCTTAACGAATAACCCTCTACTAATAAAAGTAATTTTGTACGTCTAATAAAAGTCAGCACCACTAGGTCCGTGGAATCAATCAAAATAAAAGAAAAAAATCGGTAAGTTCCGCTGAGGGAGGTAATTTTTTGAGATTCACCAACCAACCTGCAGCCAGCAAACGATAAGGAGGAATCGCTTGCAGCACAAAAATCGTTTATCAGTAAATAAGAAAATATTTCGCCCCCTGGCCAGTTCTTCAAGTGGACACAAGAGTTCCTGCATTCGAGCTTCGTCTTTTGGCGCATAGCGAGTACCGAAGAAGAATAAAGGATTACTGAGTTCACCATTTTATTTTTCTCCAGCCATGATCGTTTTAAGAAATCCCTTTGTTTAATGCAGTGGGTGGGTGAAACCCTTTAGCTTCTTCGCTCGACTCGGCTTATTACCCATCTATAGAAGAGATTAAATTTTACCTGCCCATCAGGTTTGGCGAAGATCAAAAAGCTGCTACCTCAAGTTCGTCAATTGATGGGAAATGTATTAAGGGCCAAGAGATACCTTTAATTGAGGATTCAGTATTGGGAAATACTTCTAGGAATAAGGTTTTATCCTGGTGCATTTGCTGGCTTATTGTTGAGAGATATGTTTTAAAATATGTTTGGTGAATATGTAATGTTATTTAAAGTAATTTGTTTGTGGTTTTTCTCTGAATTTCAAATAAAAAAGTTTAGCGTTTATAAGAATTCTTCGAATTTAGAATGGATCCCAAACGCTGATTATTTTAAAGTCGAGAATATTGTTATTCGATATAAATATTATAGTTATTTGAGACATTAAAGACAATACTTAATATCTATTTTGCACAATATATGTTCATCCGTTTACATTCAATTGTGAATTCTTCAGAATATAAATGTTTTTCAGACATTCCGTTAAGACAGATTTGACATGTAAATAAACAATATTTTAGTAATTTATGAATATCAAAGTTTATATATATATATATATATATATATATATATAAATTTAGTTTCATTGTTAAAGGTCGAACTTTGAGAGGTGATAGAGATTATGTGTTGCTGTTCTAATGCAACTGGCAATACAAGACAGTTATCTTTTATGCCATAGGCAAGGGCTGTACGCTGTTACTGATTTAGCACTTTCTGAGGCCGCGTGAGTCTCACTATAGCCATGACGCAGTACGAAATTGTTAGACCAGGATCTACGGTTTAAAGGGAATCCCGAACCGCTACAATCATTGAGGGCACCGTCTGGACTCGAACCCGAAAACTGTTGTACCAAGCGCAAAGAGCTATCCACTTGGCCATCAATTAAGCAACCGGCTGAGATTTACCAACCAACCTGCAGCCAACAAACGGTGACATAAAATAGCTCTATAAAATTGAAAAGAAAAATGTTTTACATACATTTACAAACCTCTATTGACTTTTAATTGAGTTGAATCGATATCCCTTAAAGATATTTTCTAGTCCTTGTCCAAATAATCCTGGAATTCACTCTGTAACCGTATCCTTCCAATGTCTCGTCTAATAACCCTTCACTAACAAAAGTAACGTTTTACGTTTAATAAAAGTCAGCACCAACTAGGTCCATCGAATCAATAAAAATTAAAAAAATCTTCAGTAAATTCCGCTGAGGGAGGTAATTTTTGACATTTACCAACCAACCCTCAGCCGGCAAACGATAAGAATTAATCGCTTGCAGCACAAAAATCGTTTATCAGTAAATACGAAAATCTTTCGCCCCCGGCCAGTTCTTCGAGTGGACACAAGAGTTCCTTCTTTCTAGCTTCAGCTTTTGACGCAGAGGCATGCACAGAAGAAGAATAAAGGACTACTGTGTTCGTCATTTTATTTTTTTCCAGTCATGATCGTTTCCAGAAATCCCTTTGTTGGATGCAGTGGGTGAGGGGAATCCCTTTAGCTTCGCTCGACTCGGCTTATTACCCATCTATAAAAGAGATTAAATTCGTACCTGCCCATCAGGTTTGGCGAAGATCAAAAAGCTGCTACCTTAAGCTTGGCCATTGATGGTAAATGTATTAAGCGCCAAAAGAAATGAGATTATTTCAGGATTAAGTATTGGGAAATACTTCTATAAATAAGGTTTTATCATGGCGCGTTTGCTGGATTATTGGGGGAGAGATACTTTAAAAGATATGTTTGGTGAATATGTAATGTTATTTAAAGTAAGCTGTCTGTGGTTTTTGTTATGAATTCCAAATATAAAGTTTAACTTTTATAAGAATTCTGCGAATTTAGAATGGTTTCGAAAAGCTGATTATTATAATAATAATATTGTTATTCGATTCAAATAATTTAGCTATTCGAGATATTAAAGACAATACCTAAGACTTTTTGATAATATATGGTCATCCGCCTACTTTCAAATGATGGAGATTCTTCTGAATATAAATATTTCTCAGATATTCATATGAGACAGATTTGACATGTATAATAAATAATATTTTGACTTAATGATGATTAACTTATTAATATATATATATATGAAATGCATTGTCAAAAGTAATACGTTGAGTCATAAACTCTCACACAAAACAAAAAATGAGACATGAATAGGATATTGTTTTATAACAGAATCATTGCAATATGTTTCTTTGATTAAATGTTTAATTTCCGCCGAGATTAGTACATTCGGTAGGGTGAATGTGTATATTATTCTATAATTGATTAAATACCAATGTAAAATTGTGCTTTTAAAAATTCTAATGTTAATTCATTTTGATAATCGACTAAAACGCATCAAGTTAGTTTTCTTCGAGCCATTTCCAACGAAAAAAATTTAAACATCTTCAGATAATTATAAATGTTTCTAAGTTATTCCATTTTTTTTATGACAATGCATACATGTTATGTAGAAGCAGATATATTATATTTTACGACTGTTTGCTTTTGTTTTATTTTAATAAAAACAGTACGTTACAAATTACTGAAATGCGTGCTCTTTTGGTAAAAAATATTACTAAAATTTATTAATTAATATATTTTTTTCGTTAAATTTTATACAAGTCATATATCACAAATCTCAGTAGAGTGTTGCACTTTATGTAACTCAGACATCATTCATAGTAAACAATGCAAAGCATTAGTGAATGCAGGACCTGTCAATATGGAATATGAATTTTTAGTTAAATTTTAATTAATTTCTTTTTTACTTAAATTCCGTCCATTTACAACGATAATTATTATATGAATATCTAAAAAGATATTTAAGAAAGTTATTAAACATGTTGCTTTTTTTCGATGATGATTATACATGTATGCTGTGTATATACAGATTTAATATATTTCTTATTATTTTGTTGTTTTCTTTTAATAAAAATACTGCAAAGCGTTCCCAATTACTGCAATGTGTACTACTTTCGGTAAAAAACTTTAATAAAATATTTTGTGTGTTAATTAATATATTTTTATTCAAAGTCATACAATTCATATATTCCGAATTTCAGTAAGGTGTGACATTTTATGCAACTCAGACGTCATTCATAATAAACAATGCAAAGCTTATCGCGTGAAGGCAGGTCCTGTCAATATGGCACATGAATTTTTAATTAAATTCCGTTTTCTCTTTTCACTCGCCATGAATTTCGGAGCACCTTCAAATCAGAAATCTTGACTTGAAGGAATTTTATTAAACTCCAAAATTCAAGAAATGCCCAGCTCCAACTTCAATGCATAACTTCACATATTTGAGGCATTCTTATGATAATGTTTTCAGAACTAATGCGCACGATTTCCTATACGTTCGAGAGTTTTCAGTTCGCATATGCTTGATAACTATTAGTCCATAACTTTAAATTATTAATTTTTAAATAATTGCTGTTGCTGATGCAAGGTAGTAATATTAAGAACAATTTTTAAAGTTTTAGATCTTTTTAGATATTAATTATGTTCATAAGAAAAGTTCCATTTAATTACATAAAACAACATTCCATGTAACTTCATATATTATTCAATGGACAAATTAAATAAATAATGTTTTTAAAAGTATTTCATGTTGTCGTAGCCCTTAGTGGATGGTATATTGTTCTTCAAGAAATTGGAAGCACATGGTGGAAACTTAAAGTCTAATTGATTGTCCCATGATAGGCAGGGAATAGATCTTTAAATCGGAATATCTATCTATAGGAGTTTTACAAGATGATGATGGAACCCCAACATATCTTCCGTGGGGGAGGGATTAAACAAATTAGTGAAAATGTAGGTACAGTGTAGTAGGCACCACTTGGAAATGCTGAATCTTCTACATATTCTTCTCATAGGTACATCTTTTTTAGATGTTCAAACATGCTTTTAGTGTCACAAACCCCATGGTGACCCACCTAATGATCTTCTCTCATATTCTTTTTGTCTTCTTATCATTTCCCTTTTTCATGTTATCTCACCAGATCGTTATGACTCATGATAACAAGTCGTAACGATCTGGCCTTTGAACTTGATCTAGATTTAACCAATATGACTTTTGCATATTTTTCCTCATTGTCTTCCATTAGTCACCTGCTATTTTTCCAAGTTGATTTTATTTTTTTTTTATTAGCTATTTGACTGAATATTTTTTGAAATTTTTTCTTTTATCTGTTTCAGTTTACTTGCATTGTTACGTGTGTATGGACCACCCATGTCCCAGGAAAATGGATTCTCAATGAACAAGTTTTAAAGGATTTGAGGGTCTTTTGCGAGTAAACATACATCTTACGTTCCCGCTTCTGGTAGACAGGCGGTACATTTAGTATTTGAGTGTATCATTCGACATTTTTACATTTCACAACTATCTTTTTTGGTTATTTTCTTTTTTGATAAAAAAGCAGTACGTTCAAAATTGCTGTAATGCGTGTACTTTCGGTAAAAAGAACAATACAATATTTTGTATATTAATTACTATATTTTATTTTTATTTTTAAATAATTGCTGTTGCTGATGCAATACAGCAATATTAAGAACAATTTCAAAGTTTTAGATTCTTTAGATATTATCTTCATAAGAAAGTTCCATTTAATTACATATAATATAATAATATAATTATATAAATAATATAATTATTACATTAATTACATTAATAATTACATTAATAATATAATTTTTATAATCCAATATATTATTCAATGAAAAAAATAAAATAAATAATATTTTTTAAAGGTATTTCAGATTGTCCTAGCATCTTAGTGGATGACATGTTATTTTCAAAAAAATGGGAGGCATGTTGTAAAATTGACTACAAAGTCGAATTGATTGTTCCGTGATAGGCATGGTATATCTTCAAGTCGGAATATATTTCTGTAGGAATTTGCAGGGACCTTAATGACCGAGTATTCTGACGTTTAGTGCCACAAGTTTCTTTGTGGATCGAGTCCCGGCGCTATGAAAGTTTCTTAGTAGTTCGAATCTTGCTGTAAGCCGTATGTCCCGGTCTCATATGATCAGAGCGTCCCTGTATAGAGCAACTCAGCTCTAGGCACAGAAATGTGGTGTGTTAGGTTGTAGTAGTAGAACAGGAGTTTACAAGAGGGGAGAATGGGAACCCCAAAATGAAAAATGTGGGTGCAGTACAGCAGACCCCACTTGAAAAGCTGATTCTACTTCATATTCTCTCATAGGCATATATAGGATGTCTTTGTGTATCACAATCCCAGGGTGACACGTAATGATCTTATCTCATATTATTTGCCTTCTCATCATTTTCCGAGACCACATATTTCATTGTTGTTCATCAGATTGTAACGACTTATTATCTTGACGCCTTTTGCATATTTTTCATTATCTTCATTAATCACAACTTTTTCATTGAGTTGTCCTTTAATTTGTTTTGATTAAACAATTTTGACTGGATATTTTTTGTCACTTTTCTTTTTATCTGTTTGAATTTACTTACATTGCTAGGTCTCTGAAACCCGTATGTGGCTGCAGTGTCACATGAAAAGAGATCCTGAGATTAAATTCTACCGGATTTAAGCTCTTTTACTGGTAAACCCATCTCTCCTATTGCCGCTTCTGGTAGACGGGTGGTACATTTAGTTTTTTGGATGTTTCAATCGACAAGTTGTTACCATTTTTCTAGTTGAAATTGCTTAGATTCAAGCGAAGATTTATTTTCTGGACATCCTGTTCAGGGTGAAAATCGTTTAGGGTGTGATTCTGACAGTATATGTCCTGACTAGCATCATTGCAGGAATCTACTTTCCTTCAATGAACATGTTGGATAGCAGGGGCGATAATGGACCTCAAATTCTTTCCTTATTTTAAAAGTTTTGAAATTAAAACTTCGTACCTGGTGAAGGCCTTCATTCACTATAGCTCAACGGTTCCTTAAATATATCAATTTATACTTATTTCTTTCTTAGGTATTTAAGTATTGTAATTTATATTTATTAATATATGATGAAGTCAAATTCCTGATAATTTTTGTTTCTGAAAAATGTAGAACTAATTTTTAAAAAATGAACTAAATAAATTGAAATCATAAATCAAACAAATTAGAGTTATTTCTCGCTAAGAAATTATTTTCTTGTTAAAATAATTTCCTTGTCCGCTTTCGAACTCATGCACGCGACATACGAATTATCTCGTTTACACAAAAACAGATCTATTACACATATATATTTTTTTTTGTAATTTGCAATCGATCCCTAAATGTCACTTTCTTGAATATCTCAAAAAATTTTATAATTAAAAAAAATGTTAATAAAAATTAAAAAAATTAATTAATAAAATTTAATTTAATAAAAATTTATTTAAATTTAAAAATGTAAAAAAAAATTTATATTCTAATGGTTTACGATACTAGAAAACCGCCCAAATAAAAATTTTAACATGTTTGTAATTCCTTTATTCAAATGGTATTTAATGTTCAATGTTTTTAAAAATTTTCCCAAACATTTCACTAAAACTATGTTTTTAGTTTTGGAAAACATTTTTTTTTCGACAATTGCAGGAATTTAAAAAAAAAATCATCAAGATTATAATATATCATTCAGTAAGTCAATGTTTCATTTAATATTAGAAAAGTTAATATTTGTAACCCTATACATTCAAAACTTTAATCTGCTGAGTCGATTGCATTTGAATTCTTAGTTACTCAATGGAAAAAAGTTCGAGTTTGCTGTTATTTAATTTATTTAATGATTAATTTTGGTAATCAACTGCATTGCATAATAAGTTAGCTCTTTTCGCGCCATTTTCAACGATACCACTACACTTGGATATCTAATCATAATTACAAAAACTATTAAGTATGTCCTATATGATGCATGCATAAACACGTTAATGCTGAAAATACATGCTACAAATAATACCATAATGGCATAATCAATTATCTTGTAGACAATTGACGACACTATCAGGGCTGAACATTTGGTATGTTTGAAACCGACTGGCAATGTCCAGCAATAGAGCACTATCTATATCATAAGGTTATGGCTTATAAAGAGGTGTTGTCATCAACAAGGCACCTCTATAAAAGGGGTACACGAATGCGAAATATCATTGGCTACTTGTAAGTCATCATAGTTTACTATATAACGTGTAGTTGCTTCCAAACTACCTTTCTACCTACCTAAACTATTTCATCTATGCTTGAGTGAGGCAGAGTTATGATGTGATATGATGCTCTCTTATGTATCCCATATAACATTGTCTGGATTTGTATGCGCTTGAACGTCATGGTTGAAGACTGCCCTCACATAGTTTTCTGTGATGAATTACATTTTAGTCTTGGAACATGACCATCACAACTTGGTGAAGGACGATATCTTGCCGGCTTTACCTTGTGTACAAGCACACATTCATTACTCTTGGTGGTACTACTGTGTCCAAAAGTAAGACTAATTTTCAATTTAAAATCTGGGGTTTATGAAATTTTTTTTTTTCTTGTTTAGGTTGCTATCATTGTCATTGACATCTGTGTGAAATTTCACGTCAAAATATACATTATTGCTTGAGTTACACTTGGTTTTGTGGACATGCTAAACTGAGTCCGGCGATTTTTGAAATGTCGAATTAATTCAGCAAAGAGCTTGCTTCAAATTTTGTTTGCGGAAACGTATAGGATGTTGCAGAAGGCATTCGGTGAGCATTTATATCGGAAAGAAATGTTTAGAAGTGGTATAAACAGTTAAAAGAAGGCAGAGAAGCGCTGAAGACGAAGAGCCCTGTGGTCGACCCTCAACCTCAACCGACGCAGCTCACGTCCAAAAATTCAAGATTTGAGATTTTTGTAAAATCGTCGATTTAACATTAAAGACCTTGCTGATAATTTTTGAGTTTCAAAAAAAAAAAGGATTGGTCAATTTCATTTTGGGCCTCAAACGCTTCAAATCTCGATTAGTACCGCACATACTGAATGCGTCAGCGCACACTGCCTTGATTGTGTTCGACAAAAATGAAACCCATATCGTTCCACAACCACCGTATTCACACCAGCGATTTCTGGCTATTCTCTAAACTCAAATGACCACTCCGGGAGACATCGTTTTGAGTCGATTGAAGTGATTCAACATGAATCGCAGCGCGCTTTGAATGCCATCCTTGCCGATGACTTTAGCATGCACTGAGGATTAGAAAAAAGTTGGCATAGTGCATTGTGCCCGGAAGGGATTACTTTAAATGCCATGAAATAAAAAATGGAAGAATAAATACAGAGTTTTAGAAAGAAAATAATTGGTCTTACTTTTTGGGGACAGTAGCCTTTTGTGTGTGCTATATAGTTGATATAAGATCAATAGTTCTTGGTACAATTTTAACAGCATAATTGTTGCATTTTGTGTCCTTTGTGCTGTCTTTCAACGAATGGAATCCATTTCTCAACTTAAGCTATATCAGACCTCATATCGTTAGCAGAACTTTTATTACATCTAAGCTATTACCTTGGCTTATAAGAACTTTGACACTGAAACTATATCCATTATATACTTCAATTGAACAATGAACATATATAATAGAATTGACCATATATAAAAACATGATTGGTCAAAATGTTGAAGAATTGACGGATATGCATCAAAATATTTAGTAGGCTGGTATTACGACTTTATGTCATTCTTTTACCAAGCCGTATACAATCGTATAACACAGTCAAAGAGGGGTTTCACCAATTACTAACAGTGACATTTGATGTGCAACTGTTAGAATTTATGCTTTCTTCGTACTTAGAAGTGAAAAAAGAGCTTCACAACAAAATTCAAAATCCTTTATAATAACATCTTAACTAAAACAGATCCTTATAATAGACAATTAGTTTTTTTTAATATTTTATAAGTTATAAAATCGGTTTTTTTTTTTTATAATTCTTGCTTAATGTTAGTTTTATTTATCATTATTAAATTAATAATAATTTTATAATTTTTTTTAATCTATGTAAAAGAATTTCATTTTCAACTATTAATTCAGAACATACTAATGCAATATTCGTGTATAGAAAATCTTCTTATATCTCCCCATACTTGGTTGTGTAGAATATCGTGTTGAAGATATAATTATTTTTTTAAGTGTACAGGGTTTCAGTTTTTTTCCGATTTCATCTCAAAAGCTTTTTTGTAATAAAACCAATTTCCCAAGGCATTCTAGAGAACATAAAATATGGAAAATACTGCACGAATTTGACATTTATATCCAATTGTTTGACTGAAAATGCATGCATTAACTAAAAAAAAATAGTCAATCAATATTTCCTTTTCACAAACTATTGATTTATCAGCAACAATGTTTGTACTCTTTTAACCTGCAATAGCATACATTTTGATGTTCATTAATTGCAATATTTTGAAATATTTTTAATCATTATTGAAAGTTGTTGCAATTTTTAAATATTAAAAAGATTCGTTTTATTTTTGTTCGTTAAGAAATATTTTTGTTTTTCCTTACTATTTGATAAGCTGTAAGATAATATTTTGTGATATATTTTTACATTTCAAATGTAATTATCAGTATATGTTTGTTTTAAAATCAGAACCATACTTAAATCAAAATATTTTAAAATAAAAATATAATTTAATAACAATTTTTTTAAAAAAAAAAAATTTCGTATTTTTAATAATATTTCTGAAAAGTTTGCAATCACAAAACAACAAGTGGATGAATTTATAAAACTATAGTCGAAATTAGTTTACCATATAAAACTACAGATGAATAACTCTGCCTAAATTTAATCATTTCAAACTTATGCATTTATTTGAAAGGATAAAATAAAAAAAAGAAGCATTTTATATGCATTTAAAAGCAACATGTATTAGTTTAAAATGAAATTGAATTTATGCAATATTCCATATATATTCTTCCGAAATGTTGATATTATTATGGTAGCCTATAGAATGTTAAATGTTTTATATTCTAGGAAATTTATTATAAAACTGAATAGCACAAATATTTAAAGTAAAAGATAAAGTAACAAAAAAGACGATATTGCATATTTTATTAAAATATTAAATTTGTTTTTGAATAAATATCAAAGAGAATATGATATTTTGAATTTAAAATGTATATTTTTGTTATAAGTCAAATACAGAACATTGTTCATAAATTCATATTAATAATGTTAGATCATTTTGCATTATAAAATTAATTTAAATTTCACAGTACAAAATTCAAGAGTTCATACGCTGCAAATTTGAGCAAGAACTCAGTGTTTCAGCATTATCTCTTAAATTGTAAATATGACTGAGATTTTAAAATTAATTTCTCAAGAACAATATGTGTATTAAAAATATTGAGCTGCATTAAATTAAATGACAAGTGAAAGTTATTTATTTTACAAAAGTTAATTTTTAGATATGACAAATGATATCACCTCAAATGAAAGTAATATTACAAGGGGAATAATCAGATAGTGAGGCCGATTGTACTTTATTACATAGTCAAATTGAAATGTTATATATTACGTCTAAAATAATTTCTATAATAAACTTTTCCAATTTTTGTCACTTAAAAATGTATTTTGTTGTTATGTTTCGTGTTTCTTTATTTTTATATGCATATTGAATCCTTTAAAAAAAAAATAATAACTTCTTACTATACACTGAAGTGACAAAAGTCATGGGATAGCAATATGCAAATTTTCAGATGGCAGTAGCATCGCGTAGAACAGGTATAAATGCTCAGTGCTTTCGCAGAGCTTTCATTTCTGTTCAAGTTATTCATATGAAGAGGTTTTGACATGATGATGACCGCACGACGGGAATTAACAGACTTTGAACGCGGAATGTTAGTTGGAGCTAGACGCATGGGTCATGCCATTTCGGAAATCGTTAGGGAATTCAACATTCCCAGATCCACTGTGTCAAGAGTGTGCCGAAAGTATGACATTTCAGGCATAACATCCCACCATGGACAGCGCAGTGGTCGACCGCCTGCACTTAACGACCGAGACCGGCGACGTCTGCAAAGAGTCGTAAATTCTAACAGACAAGCAACACTGCGTCAAATAACAGCAGAAATCAATGTGGGACGTACAAGGGACTTGTCTGTTAGAACTGTGCGGAGAAATTTGGCTTTCTTGGGCTATTCCAGCAGAAGACCAACTCGAGTGCCTTTACTGACAGAACGACATCGCTTGCAGCGACTCTCGTGGGCACGTGAGCATATCGGTTGGTCCTCAGATGAATGGAAAACCGTGCCCTGGTCCGATGAGTCACGACTTCAGTTGGTAAGAGCTGATGGTAGGGTTCAAGTGTGGCGCAGACCCCACGAAGCCATGGACCCAAACTGTCAGCAAGGCACTGTTCAAGCTGGTGGTGGCTCCGTAATGGTGTGGGCTGTTTTTTCATGGCATGGACTTGGTCTCTGGTGCGACTGGACCGAACATTGACTAGAAATGCTTATGTTCAGCTACTTGGAGATCACTTGCAGCCATTCATGGACTTCATGTACCCAAACAACGATGGGATTTTTATGGATGACAATGCGCCATGTCACCGGGCCACAACTGTTTGCGATTGGTTTGAAGAACATTCTGGACAATTCCAACGAATGATCTGGCCACCTAGATCGCCCGGCATGAATCCCATCGAGCATTTATGGGACATCATCGAGAGGTCTGTTCGTGCCCAAAATCCTGCACTATCAACACTTTCACAATTATGGACGTCTATCGAGACAGCATGGCTCAATATTCCTGCAGAAGACTTCCAACGACTTGTTGAGTCCATGCCACGTCGAGTTGCTGCACTTCGCCGGGCGAAAGGAGGGCCGACACGTTATTAAGTGGTATCCCATGACTTTTGTCACTTCAGTGTATAATTCAAATACGTAAATTATTTCAATTTCAGAATGAAAATATAATTTTAAATTCCATTCCTAATTTTAAAGTTGATATTTTTTATCACATATTTCTAAAATAAATGGGTGGTAAGTGTTTAATTTGTCGAACTATTGGTTGTTTAAAGATTGGTACACATTCTCATGCGTACCAATCTATGATGCTAACATTTTTCCTTTAGATTCTTATGTCCAGTGATTTTAAAATGTATGTGAGAGACTGGAAACGATGAAACCTCTCCCTTTGAAAAATAGCCCAGAGGGTGGAGCAGATCGCTGAAAAGGAGTGTTTGTCGGAAGTGATTCTTGGCAAGTTTATTTATTTTTTTTTGATGCTTTTATTTATTTATGTTTTTCGATAGAAGGAAGGATTTCATATCGGAGTCGAAGCGTTGATTGCATAATTTGTTTTTGGACTTGGAATATTTCTTTATTTCTTTTCAATTCTAATCGAATCTGTCTCCAGGGTTTTCAGATCTTTAGCTGTTGGATTGGGAGACTTATTTCACTTTATTAATTATGTTAATTGATTATATTGATACATTGATTGTATTATATTTTATATGTATTGTTGCAGATTTTATTTAAAATACAGCGTGATTATAATTATAGTGCCACTTTCAAATTGCTGTTAAGCAAGTATATATATATATATATAAAAAAATGAAAGTCAATTCCTATTTTTTTTTTTCACTATATTACAGAAATTCCTTTATAAATAATTTTCATTCATTTTTTAAAATTTATCTTTCGCCATCTATTGGTAGATGTATAGAACTTAAATCTAAAAAACTAAATTTAATTAATTCAATTCAATTAATGAATTAATATTTGAAAAAAACTGTATTAACATCAAGTGCCATCCACTACAAGTTCAAAAAATGTATTTGAACTAGAGGGGATAAATAAAAAAGTATTTTATTGACGATTGAAAATTTGAACAAGATATATATATACGGAGAGTGTGAGCTAATAGAAGGAATTGAATAATAATGTATTGCTTTTCGTCTGTCTATGATAGAAACCGCCTGTCAAAAGCTAAGAAAGACTCTAAGCCACTGTCGATTTTCTTGAAATAGTATTTTTTTTAAAGCAACCTTATCGCCTCGTGAGCATATTTCTCCCGGCCTCATTTTGTCTCATTCAAATCACCCGGACAAGTCCTCCTCTGTGGACTACGGAAAACCACCAAACGAGCAAAAATAATAATTTTCACGAGTCATGAACCCACTCTCCGTTTTCCTCCCCCTTCTCCTACACCCAACAAGTTGAGGGACGTGACCTCCACCGGTGTCACGTGACGTTCTCCATTACCTGCAGTTTCCTCCCCACCCACCTTGCAACCCCCACCAGCGGGAATCGATTCCACTTCTATCATCAGGGAGGGTGGACGTGAGGGGTGATGTGATTATTTCATTCCCTCACCCCTCCCACCCTTAAAGTTTCCCAAGGTTCGCTATCAGAACTCGTTCTGTTCTATATTGGGCAAATCACGTCGCCTTTGAAGCACGTAGCTACCATTCTGAAACCATCCACCCCCTCAGGGGTCGAGAGCTTTACGCGGGGGTGGGATAGGTACTGATACATCTGTACTCATCATGGGATGTACCAGATCCCCCTACACACCTCACCGGCCCTAGAGGCAGTGTGGATGTGATTTCCAGCGTCCTAGAAATTGGATGCGGATTCACCAAAATGAGATTTTTCTTTCACAGAGGGTTGTCTTCCAGTTTTTTTTTTCCTCGTCACTCCTTCCCCGTACTAGATAACGTTCCTTTTGGGAGTATTTTTTTATTTATGCACTTATTTGCTTTTCAATATTTTCGCTGTAGTTTTTACGTTCTGGTGACTGAGAAGTGACAAGTTAGTTATTTCTGTGTGTGACCTGCAGGCTTTCCTGCAGAAGAAGGCAAGGAACATCTGATTACGAACAAGGTTCTCGATTTGCAAAGGTGGAGTTCACCTGGGTTTTGTTTAATCAAATGTGAAGAATATTTCAATGAAAATGTCACATGAAATGAATTGATTTCTGCTTCGTTGAATATAATTTATTGAAACAGATTTCACACTTATTAAACTTTTGGGTATTTGAGAAAATAAACATCTTTAGATGTTTGAGAAAATGTTCCATTCCTGTCCATTCCTGTTCGAGTCCTGTTCCATTTACTTAGGTGATGAAGTGCCTCCCCGCCCTAAGCCTGCATTCACTCCAAGATGTAAAGCGGCATTTCGTTAAGTATTTACCAATCACAAACCTCAATGATCCTCATCTCAGATTTGTGGTTGGTCGACGTTTGTAGCCTCGTATCTCAATGTCATGGTGTGAATGCGGCTTAAGGGTTATAAAAAAGAGGGGGGAACTGGAAAATTCAAATTAGCTCCCTGATTGTCAATGCCAGATTATTTTTGTACATTCTCTCCCTAATATAATTGTATCGGAAAGTAACCTTTCAAATAGACACCAGAGGATTCGAATTTACACTCCAATGCTCTATCTTCATACGTTTACAACTATGCTATGAGTAGACCTTTGGTCGCCAATTTTCTCTTGTGGTTGGCGACCTTATGTTACCTTTGGTATATCGGTATATCCAGACATTTCAAAAATTTGGAATGATGCGGTACTTGCAAATAAACCTGCAACCTTTTTTGCATGTCGTTGGAGAGAAAAACCTGAGAGGAAACCTGACTATCGACATAAGACTCATTAAACAAGTTCACGAACAAATGGAAATTACACACAAAATATACATTTATTCTATCTATTCATTACAAAATAATAACTACAATTTTAGGGAATTTAACCCCTGATTTGATATCCATATAATCATTAGTGTGATATTATGTTACACTTTAAAAGAATTGAAGAAAATGGTAAAGATTTTATGAACTAATGTTAATTAAATAAAATACGCTTAAAAAGCATTGTCCTTTAAGAAACGAGCATATATATATATATATATACTCATGTTTATGAAAATTGCAACACCATGAAGGACTTACGCGAGTGAGCTGAAATTTTCGGGAAATGCAAATTAGCGCATGATATGCAAATGGTTTGAATTTCAAATCCGTAGCGCATGCGTATGCTGAGCAGCGCCCTCTGAACGGCGGAGGAATCCGAATAAATAGACGGCTGTAGCGAGGCGTGTATGGTTATCGGTGGTTATCTGCTAGTGGTAAACGTTAGATCAATCGTTACTTATGCCTCTTCGACGAAAGAGAGCACAATTTGAACAACTTACAGAGTTTGAATAGGGGATAATCATCTGCCTTCGTGAAGCTGGATTCTCTTAACGTGCAGTAGCCGCTCGTGTGCAGCGTAACAGCTGCACAGTGATGCGTCTTTGGAAGCAGTGGACGGACGAGTGTCGGACAACTCGGAAATCCGGGAGTGGACCCCGAAATGTGACGTCAGCTCGCGATGATAGACATCTGGTCCGCATGGCGCTGACGGACCGTACAGGTTCCTCTAGACAATTGGCAGCACAGTGGTCAATAGCTACAGGTGTTTTATTGTGTGCTTCATCAATTCGTAGACGTCTGCTGCAGCGTGAACTGCGCGCAAGGACTCCTTTATACAGGATCCCTCTCACACTAAACCATCGCCGCCTGCGGCTACAATGGGCCGCTCAGCATAGAGACTGGCGTGCTGATTGGCATCATGTCGTGTTTTCTGACGAATCCCGCTTTAATTTGTGGTACCATGATGGCCGCATTCGTGTCAGACGCTTCCGGAGTGCATTATCAAACGCCACAGTGGACGAACACCCGGAGTTATGGTCTGGGGTGCCATAGCATATCATGGAGGATCTCAATTGCTAAAAATTGTGGGCAATCTGAACAGCAACCGGTACAGCAGTGAAGTTCTACAGCCCCAAGCTGTTCTCTTCCTTCAAAACTTGCCAGGCGCTGTATTTCAACAGGACAATGACCGCCCTCATATCGCTAGGACTCTTCAATCCTTCTTTGCAACGCGGCAGGTAGAGCTTCTTCCTTGGCCTGCGTATTCCCCGGATATGTCGCCGATTGAACATGTGTGGGATTTCGTTGGTCGGCGTCTCGCTCGTGATCCTCGTCCTGTTGCTTCTGCAGACGAACTTTGGGTGCGCACAAACAATATGGAATGCTCTTCATCAGGCAAGCATTCGAAATTTGTTTGACTCCATGCCACGCCGTGTAGCAGCAGTTATTGCGGCGCGTGGTGGCTACACAAAATACTGATTCCGATACTTTGTTATTGTTTGTTTGCTTTGAACATTTAATCATTTATTTGTACCACTCAACTGTGTATTGAATTTCATTCAATTATGACGATTCCTTCGTGGTGTTGCAATTTTCACAAACATGAGTTTATATATATATATCATCATTACATATGTCAATCACTAACCGACTGTATGGACATTGCGTTCCGAGGGAATTTATAATTGCAATTTCATTATAAATCATTCGTAGATTTGATTTGGTTTGTCGCTCCGCGATCATTCTTTGCACACTTTAGGCTAATTAGAAAGGGACCTGCAGCTTAAAGTGGATTCCGAACTATTCCCAAACATCCATGCCACAGCCAGGATTTGAACCTGAATCCTATCGTACTAACGGCCAACTGGCCATCAAGTCGCTTATTTCGTAGGGACATAGCCAATCGGTAAACTGGATTCATGCCCATCCAGATTTTGGATTGGCTATCATTTTTGAAGTGATATATGGTCTGATGGCAGAGTGGCTAGAGCTCTGGCGCTCTGTCCCACAGGTATAGTATTTTAATCCTGGCGGTGCCATTAATGTTAGTAGTGGTTCGGAATCCACTTTAAATCGTAGGTGCTGGTCTCATATGACCATAGAGCGCCAAGGAGCTCAATCAGAATTACTCTCACCCACATCTTCCCCAAACTATGGAACTCAGCTTTGGGCACAGTAATGTGGTGTAGTAGTAGTAAGAAGTGATATATTACTATTTGGGGAAACTGTAGGTAAAAGCTCACACTTTAGTGTAGTATGCGATCAAATCCTGAAAATTACCACAGCCAATCGGACTTTCAACTCCAGATTCTTAGGCCCACTTTAAAAATCATTATTACTGTTCCACGAGAGTGTTTTTGAGTAAGTTAAAAAACAATTATAAAGCTATTTCCTGCTCACTTTGCATTTATTTGATATTCTGCTGCACTGTAAAGAAAAAAACAATTGCTTTTTCAGTTGTAAAGCTAATGTGGAGCATTTTATGCCTTCCCTGTATCAGGGCTGACAGAGGTTTAGCAGATCAACCTTCCCTACAGGGTCCCAGGGAGACTCCGACACCCTTTTCTGTCGGTAAAAAGGACGCGAGCAAGGTGTTACTGAGTACGTGCTCCATGTCAGCTCATCAATAATTCGCCTTCATTTCCCTCCTCCCAAAATCCGCCTTGATTGGCAGCTTGGCGTTTTCTCTTTCGTGCGCCGACAAATATTATCCAATCACGATGATGGAAACAAAATAGTGGGGCCTTTCACTTTGGATTGATTTTGGTAAGCGTCGCTTTTTCTTTTCAAAACTTTTAATATAAGACGATGAATGGCTTTGGAACTTTTTTTTTATTTCTTTGGGCTTTTTCGCAATTGTCGCAATACAATACGTATACTCCTAAAGGTGTTATAAAGCTTTTGAAATAAAGACTTTTTCACAGAATATTCATTGCAGTAGTATTTAGAAAGTTTCGCATTCTGAAAATTTTTCTAAGCTATTTGCAGTCAGTTGTTAAAAAATATGAATAGTTATTTAAATTGTTAAATAATTTTTTTCTCTGTACTTTTGTGTGTTTTTGGATATCTTACAGTTTTGTGAAATCCAGTTTAATTAAAATGACAAATAAAATTATATATACAGCATGATAAATCTTAAAAATTTGAATAACATTCTTAATATTCTTCTGAATGCTAATTTCTGTCCTTTAAATGTTCCAATTTTATGACAATTTTGTGTGTAAAAATTATTAAATATTAGACATTTTTGAAATGTGACTTTTGCAGAATAAAAATGTTATTTATCTTCTATTTGATGTAAAAATTTAATTTGCTCATTTTATTTGTCAAAAATTATCTTCAGGAATATGTTTATTATTTTTGAAAAAGAAATTATGCACCTATTTTAAGTTTATTTCGGTTCACAAAAAAGTTTTCCAGAATGAACAAAGTTGGATAACAGTTTTTATAAGTTGGTATCAATACATACATGTGGAAAAATCTAAATTTACTATAATTAGTAATAATTCTTTTTACTAGGGTGCTGATGGCCGAGAGACTAGCGCTCGGTGTTACAGGTTGGGAATTTGAGTACCTGCAGTACCATGGATACTTGTATAGTGGTTTGAATCCATTTTAAACCATAGATCCGGGTCTAATATAGCTGTAGAACGCTGGACTTCGGGCTGACAACCCTACCTCCTTAAAGAAAAACATCTCTTATCTAGAAATCTGCCAATAGGCAGTCTTGGTCCACCACGGAGCTGTTGCGTCAATGAAAATGATGATGAGGATGGTGCATACATGAAGAAATACATGAATAAAATGCATGAATAAATTACATGAATCATAAATTTAAGAAATACATGAATTAAATTACAAGAATGAAACTAATTCCTTAATGACGAAACTTCATTATAAAACACACCAAAAGTTTTACCGCAAATTAGTGAAACTTTATGATTCATGATGAGTTATAAAAATATTCATTAAAATGATCAATTATATGCTGGCGTTACCATGTCTTTTCCCTTTACAAAACAATTAAACTTCTCACTTTTCGTAAAAAGAGGATAAAAAATTCTATAATATTTGACATTAATAAATCGCAATTAACAATTAAAGAAGGAATAATAACATCCCAGTTTCATAATAAACACGGTTATTAATAAAACGAAAATTGACCTTTCAGAAAAATTCTAATGCATAGTACATTTTTTCCAAATAGACATCAAGGGGCTTTATAAGCCTTTAATTACTAGAAACAATATTAAAATCAATATTTTGCAAATTTCCACAAGTTGATAATTAGAAGGGTAAATAATTTCAGGTAATTCCAATAGTAAATCACAAAAAAATATGCGTATATCTTCTTTTATTAAATTAGGAATCATTACAGTTTTCAACAAAAGTCCTTTAACAAAAGTATTGAATTATATTTAACAATACTTTTTAAAAGAAAACCTACATTCATAATTATAAAAATTACAATATGTGAACAACTGAAATATTTTAAAATAATAATTTATGATATCCTTGAATAACAATAAACGATTTACAAAAAACAGTATGCCAAACCATATTATACAAAGTATATAAAATTAATTACACATAACACAGAAAATGTAGCATTTTAAAACTCAATAAAAAAAAAAAAAAACTAAACTTGCTCTGAACTATTTTTAAATTGAACCTATTAAAATGAGCAATTTAAAGCGGCCACGAAAGCGTCGGGGAAAAAAGTTCCCACAATTAATCAACCCCGCAAAACACACCATTCCAAAGGGCTGTAATGAGGTTTCTAGGTATGCGTGTGAAATTCCCAATTACTTTTGTCAGCGGGCTTTAAGCCATTAAGTCCCGGATAAACGGATCTGGAGTCTGATTAGAGCGGAATAAAGAGTTTTTATGGCTACTCTGAGATAAGCGTTGAGGAAAGTTGCTCAATAAATTTACCACAGATAACGATTAGGTGAGAGCTTGTGTTTTCAATTTTCTTGCTTTTGGTTTTTTTTTTTTTTTTTTTTTTTTTTTGCCTTTTGTATTTTTTGTTTACAGAACCAATTTACGTGTAAATAGCATAACTTGAAATAGTCACATTATCTCAATTTTTCTTTAACCTATGCAATAATACAAAAGGTTAATTTTGCGAGAAAAACTATAGAGAGAGATCTTATTAAAATAAGATGCAACATTATTTTGGGGTGTAACAATAAGAATGCACTACCACCACCACCATCATCATCATCATAACAGCTCCATGTTCGGCCTGATGGTCAATTGGCTAGCACTGTTACAGTTGGTACCGAAGACTTCAGGTTCGAATCTAGTCGGTAACATAAATGTTTGTTGGGGTTCGGAACCACGTTACACTATAGGTCCCGGTCTATTTAGCCTAAAGTGTGCACAAGATGACCGCAAAGTGGCAAAAAAAAAAAATCTGTGTGGGCCAAGGTCGTATACCTACTGGCAGATTTCGATACAGATTATGGTTTTTCTTCTTACTGGGTAAGGTTATCAGCTCTACGCCCAAAACTCTACAGTCATATTAGACCGAGAGCCTAATGGCCGAGTGCCTGTTGCTCGGTAGCACACTTTTCGTGTTCGAGTGGATATTTCTAGTGGTTCGAAACAATTTTGAACCGTAGATCTTGGTCTCATAGGACTGTAAGAGAGTCACGGAGCCCAGTCAGAATTCTCCCCACATCATTCCCAAATTGTTAGGAGAAATTCAACTCTAAACACAGTGGTGTGGTGTAGTAGTAGTAGTAGTAGTCGTATTAGATGGGGACCTACGTTTTAAAGTCGATTACGAGCCATTCACTAACACCCAATGGCGCCGCCGGCATTCGAACCCGAAATCTTTCGTTCCAAGCTCCAGTGCGCTAGTCACTCGGGTATCAGGCCCCATATTTCCTTTTGCTAAATTAGAAATCATTAGAGTCATTTAACAAAAGTATTAAATAATATTTAACAATATTTTTTAAGTTATGCATAAATTCCTATTTACAAAAATTACAATATGTGATCAATTGAACTATTTTAAAAGAATAATTTATGATATCCTTGAATTTCAAACCAATGATTTAAAAAACACAATATACCAAACCATACTATACAAAGCATATAAAATTAATTATGGCTATAACACAGAAAATGAAGCATTATAAAACTAGTCAATACAAAAAAGCTAAACTTGCGTTGAACTATTTTTAAATTGAAACCTATTAAAATGAGCAATTTAAAGCGGCCACGAAAGCGTCGTGGGAAAAAGTTCCCACAATTAATCAACCACGCAAAACACACCATTCCAAAGGGCTGTAATGAGGTTTCTAGGTATGCGTGTGAAATTCCCAATTACTTTTGTCAGCGGGCTTTAAGCCATTAAGTCCCGGATAAACGGATGTGGAGTCTGATTAGAGTGGAATAAAGAGTTTTTATGGCTACTCTGAGATAAGCGTTGAGGAAAGTTGCTCAATAAATTTACCACAGATAACGATTAGGTGAGCGCTTGTGTTTTCAATTTTCTTGCGTTTTGTGTTTTTGTTTACAGAAATAACATAACTTGATGGGGCCTGAATGGCCGAGTAGCTAGTGCTTTGGCGCTTGGTACTACAGGTTTTGGGTTCGAGTCTCGGCGATTGTGGAGAGTGACATGTTAAGTAGAGAAAATGAACTGTTCTTATATATCAATTAGAGGATTGTCGTCTTTTTTGTTTTGCATCCCCATATACCCCTTCGATTCAAGAATCAAGCATAGCTTGGCATGAGTATTATGTAAATAGATATGATAGCTTACATAAGTGTTATGTAAATAGCATAACTTGAACTGGTTGTATCATCTGAATTTGTCTTTAAACCATGCAGTAATACAAAGGTTAATTTTTGCGACAAAAACTATCGAGAGGGATCTTATTAAAATATGATACAACATTATCTTGGGGAATAACATTAAGAACTCCCCATCATCATCATCATTGGAGCAACAGCTCCATGTTGGACCAGGGTCGTCTGCCTACTGGCAGATTTTGAGACAGGGTAAGGTTGACAGCTCTACGCCAAGCACTCTACAGTCATGTTAGACCGGGGGGCTTGATGGCCAAGTGGCTAGCGCTCTAGCTCTCTGTACCACAGATTTCGGGTTAGAGTCCCTACGGTACCATAGATGTTTTTAGTGGTTTGTTCATCCACATTCAGCCATTGGTCCTGGTCTCATATGACTGTAGAGCGTCACAGAGCCCAATCAACCACACCATTCCCAAATTGTAAAGGGGCAACTCAGCTCTAAGCACAGTGATGTGGTGTGGTGTAGTAATAGCTTGAAGATATACGGATGCGAGTACCACAACCTCCACAACGCACTACTGTCATATTAGACCGAGACCTACGGTGTTGTGGTGTAGTAAATAGGAGTAGTCACATAAGACCGGTAACTATGGTTTAAGGTGAATACTGAGCCACTACAAACCGTGGCACCACCGGGACTCTATCCCGAAACCTGTGACACCTGTCGGCAGAGAGCTAGTCACTCGAAAGCAGGCCGCAATAAGAAGCAGGGCCCTCAGCCTGAAAGAATGATCCACCGAGAATAGAATGATCCACCAATGGTAAGATCATTCTATTCAATAAATTAATAGGTAAATATTAAGGATTGAACTATTTCAAATACTTTTTAAAGATATTTTAAAATATTCCTTTCGGAATTATATGTATTTGAGTTGCCCACAAACAGTTAAGTTTCTACAAATGGTAAGCAGTCCATACAGGCATTAAAGTACCGTCCTAGCGTCTGATGACCGAGTGACTAGCGTTCTAGCTCTCGATGCCACAAGTTCGGATAACATTTCTTTTGCTTTTTTAATTTTTTTTTTTTTTTTTTTTTGTAACAGGTAAGATATTTTTTTTAATATATGAATATAATATAATATATATATTTTTTTTTACATATTATATATTTTTATAATATGAAAATTCCTAATGTTGTAAAAGATTTGTTTTATTTAACTTACATGTATTAATCTAAAGCAAAATGTATTTATTAACGATTTCTGTACTGTGCTTTGCTTAAGGTACAAATTAATGCCCATACATTAGCGCAATCCATAATGAATTAATGCTCATGATTATATGGTTGTTCTAATGCAGCTTACAATACAGAGACTGTTAATCTTTATGACAAGAGCAAGGGCTGCACCGCTGGTACTCATTTAGCAGTACCCAGTGGGGATGTATTTTCAGTATATGCTACGGATGTAAGTAACACTGCCACCACAACGCTCTATGATATTATTAGACTGGGAGTTACGAATTAAAGTCGATTCCGAACCACTACAAACATACATGACATCACCAGGAACACTAAATCTGTGGGACCGAGGGCCAGAACACTAGCCACTCGGTCATCAGGCCACTTGTGTAGACAAGTATTTGTTGTGATTTTTCCAAAGCCTCACGCCATTAAGCAAAAGACAATTGCATTGTTGTAAGAAAACAATTACCACCACACACCAAATTAATGATCAGCCTATTGTTTTATGTATAGAAATAAATTCCGATTAGTTATTAACAATTTTGAACTGTATTTTGTTTAAGGAACAAATTGATGTTCATTTATTAGTGCAATACATAATCAATTAATGCTCATGATTATTTATCGACAAGTATCTGTAGCATTTTTCCAAAGCCAAAGTATATTTTTACAATAGCATTCTAGAATAATATGGTTTCATTAGAATCGCACAGCAAATTGATGCTCATCTTATTATTTCATGTACAGAAAAAAAAAAAAATCTGATTATTTATGTACAAGTGTTTGTTGTCATCTTCACTAAAGCTTCACCTCATCAACAAATGCAATAGATTACAGTTGCGTATCATTATCAAATTACCAACTGAGAGAGTATTCTTCGGCGTCGAAGTACTCGAGTAATTGACACTTAAGCCCCAAATCCAGATAGTTTCGTCTGAATATTTTCCGAAGTGCAAATCGAAAACTAATGCCAGATCACACAGCAGCGATCGCATACCAATCATTCTCCCCTCGCGACTCGAACAGCTCGAAATCATGTCGCTCATAATGCACGGATGGATTGTCGGCGCACACCCTCAAGGACTCTATGGAAACAGGGGATTTTCAATTGGATAAGGGGAAATATTCCGGTCCTGGTGGAGTACCGGTGTACTAGGTGTTAAAGTGATATTCTGTTCGGCCCTCGCATTTTATCTAAGTACCATAAAGTATAGATAGTTTGGGCTTTAGAGCTGTGTGATCTGCTGGGAGCGGAGGTTTAGTATATTGAAATTTGAGTTAGAGGAAAATGTTGGAGAATATTTTCGATTTTCTAATGAAGGCTTGGTTAGAAGAATTGCATGCTGTCTTTAGCACAGGGACTGACTAAACATTTTCGATGTCTTATATCTTTTAACTTTGCAAATGTACTCTGTTTTGACAAATCTTAACCCCTTGTTTTGATACGCGACTTAGATATTAAATTCATTTTAAAAATACTTTTAAGAATATAACATTGTAGAAAGAAAACAATTTCATTACCATCCCGTAACAAATCACTCATCCAATATGTAAGCCTTCATGAATTATTACTCATCCATTAATACAATCCTTCTGGAATTATTGTTCATGATTATTTATCAAAACGTTTTTGGTGAGATTTTCCTCAAAGCCTGATGCCCTTAAGCAGAAATATATTTTACAATAGCATTGTAGGAAGAAAACAATTACCATCACACAACAAATTAATGCTCATCCTACTGTTTTATGACCAGAAAAAAATTCCGATTAGTTATTCAAAATTCTGTACTCTATTTTGCTTAAGGAACAAATTAATACTCATCCATTAATGCAATCCATCATGAATTAATGTTTATAATTATTTATCGACAAATTTTTCTCACAGCCTCGTGTTCTGATGCAAAAGTATATTTTTTAATTGTAATGTAGGAATAAAACAATTTCCTTTCCATCACACAACAATCATCATATTGTTTATCCTGTTGTTTTATGTACAGAAAAAAATTTTTGATTTGTAATTAACATTTGTGTACTGTATTTTGTTTAAGGAACAAAATAATGATGATCCGTTAGGACTCATCCATTATCAATTATTGATCATTCATTGAAAACAATTTCATTACCAACACACATTAAATTAATGCTCATCAATTAAAGCAATCATTCATGAATTAATGCTCGTGATTGTTTATAGACAAGTATTTGGTGTGAGTTTTTAAAAAGCCTCATGTCCTTAAGCAAAAGTATATTGTTACAATTGCATTATAAGAAGAAATCAATTTCATTAACATCACACAGCACATTAATGCTGGTCATTTAATTGATGCACAGTAAAAAAAAATCCCTATTATTTATGGACAAATGTTTGTTGCTACCTTCACAGAAGCTTCACTGCATCAAGCAAATGCAATAGATTACAGCTGCGTGTCATTATCAAATTACCAACTGAGAGAGCATTCTCCGGCGTCGAAGTACTCGAGTAATTGACCCCCACCTAGGCGGCCCATCTGAATATTTTGCGAAGTGCAAATCGAAAACTAATGCCGGATCAAACAGCGGCGCGCAAACCAATCATTTCTCTCTTCGCGACTTCAACCGCTCGAAATCACGTCGCTCATAATGCATAGATGGATTGTCGACACTCACCCTCAGGGACTCTACGGAAACGGGGGGATTTTCAATTGGATGAGGAAAATATTCCGGTCCTTGTGCAGTATCGGTGTACTAGGTGTTAAAAGTGATATTCCGTTCGGCCCTCGCATAAAATGCGAGGGCTACACCGTAAAGTAAAGATAGTTTGGACATTAGATCTGTGTGATCTGCTGGGAGCGGAGGTTTATGTTGAAATTTGCGTTAGAGGAAAATGTTGGGGGAATATTTTCGATTATCTGATGAATGCTTGGATAGAAGAATTGCGTGACGTCTTCGGCATAGGAACTGACAAAACTTTTTTTCGAACTGTTATTTCTTTTAACTTTTCTAAATATATTCTGTTTTGACAAATCACAACCCCACGTTTTGATACGTGACATAAATATTAAATTCATATTAAAATTACTGTCAAAACAGTGTGTTTTTGGGAATTCTAAGCGAATATTTCAGATATTTATGTTAGAATTTATGGTAGAACTATTTTATCCGGAATTCTATGGATCAGAACTTTCTTTTATAAAACAACGATTGAGTAGTTTATTTTAGATTATTTTTCTACTAGACTCCAGTCTTGTTGATGTTGGATGGGGTAGCGCGAACTAGAACTGCTCACATTTTTTCATCCTCTGTATTGCAAATATCATTTATTATTGCCTTGCCTGAATCCTAGTCCAAAAAGACAATGACCCTAAATAGCATGCAGGAGAACTGATGTTTTAAATCCACTGGTGGTAATGTTGAAGTCACTGCTTTCAGCGACGAGAAGGCGCAATGGCGATTGTGACATATCAAACACATATATGTGTGACTTATCAAACAATATATGACATATGACTCTGTATTGACATATCAAATCCCCCCCCCCCGTTTTGATACGTTACTTGAATATTAAACTTTTGTAAAAATATATTTTAAGAAATTGGTTGTTTTTGTGATTGTTTTTCTGTTAAATTAATTAGAATGACAGTATATTATGAGGTATTTTATTATGATTTCAAATTTGGAAATCAATTGTTTTTTCTACCGGTAAGGTATTTTGTAATGTGAAATCAAAAATTCATACTGTTGTAACGTGAACAGGTGTATTTATTTTATTTAGATAAATTTACCGAAATTAAAATAAAAACTATTTTTCACTGTATTTAGATTAAGGAACAAATTAATAATCAATCATTAGTGCAATCAGTCAAGAAAAAATGCGAGGAAGTATTTATTAATGATGTATAGCTGTAATGGATGAGAAGTAGTTGCAACGCACTTAAGGATGATATAACTAATATTATTATTTATCGACCAGTATTAAGTGTGATTTTTCGCAACGCCTTAATCAAAAGTAAACTTTTTACAATAGCGCTGTAGAAAGAAATCAATTTCATTAACCTCACACAACACAACAATGCTCTTATTGTTTCATGTACATAAAAAAACCCGATTATTAATGGACAAGTGTCTGCTGCCATCTTCACAAAAGCCTCACTTCCTCAAGCAAATGCAATAGTTAACAGTTGCGTGTCATTATCAAATTACCAACTGAGAGAGCATTCTTCGTCGTCGAAGTACTCGAGTAATTGACACTTTTTGCCCCCGTTCAGGTGTCCCCATCTGAATATTTTGCGAAGTACAAATCGAAAACTAAAAGCCAGATCACAAGAAATGCGCATACCAATCATTCTCTCTGGCGACTTGAACAGCTCGAAATCACGTCGCTCATAATGCATCTATGGATTGTCGGCACACCCTCAGGGACTCTATGGAAGGGTTTTCAATTGGATAACGAAAATATTCGGTCTGGTGGGTATCGGTGTACTAGGTGTTAAAGTGATATTCCGTTCGGTCTCGCATTTATCCATGAACCGTAAGTAAAGATAGTTTGGACATTAGAGCTGTGTGATCTGCTGGGAGCCGAGGTTTTATGCTAAAATTTGCGTTAGAGGAAAATGTTGGAGAATATTTTGATTTTCTGATGAAGGCTTGGATAGAAGAATTGCGTGCTGCCTTTAGCATATCAACAG
>BPLR01014449.1:0-54978 GCA_021605095.1 Caerostris extrusa
TTATTATTGTATCATATAAATATATATTTGCAATATTTTGTTAAAATTTATTTCTTGTTTCTTATTTATTTATTTCCAAATTCACTTCTTATTTTTATATTCCCTGTACTTGAGTAATAACATTTTTTAAATAGCCTTTAAAAGTTCGCTTCCTTATAATGAATATTAAGTCTTTATTATTATTACATATTACACACATGCACATAATTAATATTTCATTTTTTATAATAGCAGAATTATTTTCTCATTCACGAGAGTTTCTCACCGCTTCACATGTTATTAATCACCTATTTATAGGGCTTTGCTTTTATTCGCAATTGTTTGAGCAGTTCTTATAGACGAAATTACATATTGTTTTATTCCATATGCATTTATGCCTCATATTGCCCATACGGCCTCTATTTCGGTATATAAACTCATAGAGAGCTTCATTTAAACACATATACTCATAAGTATTAACAGATAGTTATAAGACAATATAAAGCCAAAATATGCCGAAATATATCAATATTTTCTGCGATCAATCTCAAACTGTGAAACTACGATTATATGCTTTCTTTATTATTGGCGTGATGTATATTTGCAGAATTGGTTTTGCTTAGCCTTTAATATATTTTTAATGGGTTAAACTTTGTTTACTACTTTATTTTCATCTAGGATTTTATGAAATGAGGTTTCAGAAAAAAAAAATCCCCATTGTGCTGTTCTCAAAAAGTATGGCACACCTCGTCAAGTACAGTACACCTTAATTTATTTTTGTTATCAAAGAAATAAAGCATAAAAGAAATCACATATATAAAATAACCTGAAACTCTATAAGTAGCAATAAAATGCGTTGCTTGGTAATGTACTCTTTTACGAGGTACGGAAGACCATACAAAAAAGAAAAAGTTCCAAGTCGATAAATAAAATCCTCAATGATGAGCTAGAAATGAGCTTCAAACAAACAAAAAATTGATTCCAGCTACTGAACATTTTTAAAATGCTTTTATTTGCTTCTTGCATTTCTTCAAAGAGGGCTACTTTAAATCATTCTCTTAAATGAGCGGAGTGATTATCATGGAAGAATCCTTGCTCAAAATTATGCTCGTCACCAATAGAAAATGCCACCTATCTAATAACATTCGCCTGATGTCATGATATAATACCTGCCAGATTCTTTTCATTTGCATGTTATTTTAACAGCTATCTGTTTTTTTTATTCTTCTTAAATTATATCTTAGTATTAATTGTTATTGTTAATATGCATTTGATGATTTTTTTTTTCATGTACATAACAAAAAATAGAACAAGATCTGCACATTACAAATACCTTCCTTCTGAAAGTAGAGAGTGTTTTTGAAATATTAATAAATGATTGGTGGTTTTGTGCAACTAAGATATTTTTCGTCTGGTAGTAGGGACGGCATTCATGCTCCATTACAAATTATTTACTAAATTTGTGTCAAACCCTAATGGTTGGTGTGACATTGAAAACAAATTTTTATAATTTTTTGAAGGGAGTGTTTCCACATATCATGAACATTGCACTTCTAAAATATTTTCATACCGATGGAGATTATTCTTACAGAAAATATGCCCAGATTTTTTAGATAATTCTTACAGAAAATAGGCCCATAGTGATATCATTGCATTTATCAAATAACCGAGAGTTAAATTTCAACACATGTGCATTTTAATTGCAAAATAAAATAGATGTCACTCTTGATAAATTACAATTGTTGTTGAACATGAATGAAGAAATAAGCCTTTAAAAATAGCGACGTTAAAATTTATAGGTAAACGCTTCTATATCTGAAAGATATATAATAATGATAATAATAATAATAATAATGATCAATCAATGGCTGCTTTTAAAAAAAAGGGACATAATGTCATTTGCAAAAAGAATAAAACGGAAGAGAAACAGCATATTTATTGACAGGCTATTGATATGATATTCAGCAAAGTATATAACAAAAATAAAAGAAGTGAGATTAGAAAAGGGAAATTCAGGCAAGTTATGGCTGCAAAACAAATTGGATAATGTAAAAACTGTCGGATGATATTCCCACAGCATAATAACTTCCGATATCATGTTTCGTTGTTCTTTTGTCTACTCGGTGTTCCTGTTAGCGAGCATGCATCCTGAATCGACGGGTTCGATTACTGGGGGCTGCCGAAAACAAATTGCGCCGCGACTGCTTTTTTGTGTCGCATGCCGATATCACGCGAGAAAGGTCAAAAGTGTCTCAGGAGGCCCCTTACAGGACACTTTGACGACGTCAAATCATCATGGTGACTTGTGGGGAACGACTGCTTTGACAGCCATCAGGGATAAACAAAGCATAACTTGATATATGTAAAAGATAATAGAGATATATTTCATATATCATAGGATATATTTCACATACTTATGGATTATACCATACAAAATTCATAATAGAAATAAGCTTATTTTTTTAATAGAATTTAATCTTCATCAAGAAAAACGGATAACTATTTAAACTAAATTGTTTGATTGAGCAGTTCTAAAATTGTTTTTGACTTACTGGACACGACAACTGACAATCATTAAGGACAAAAAAAAAGCAAAAATTTCACATATGTAAAGATGTAAATCATAGGATATATACCATATAGTTATTGATTATATTTTTACAAAATCATAATTACTAATGAAACTTATTTTTCATTTATTTAAATCCTCATCAAAAGAAAACAATAATTATCTAAATTGAATGTTTGAATTCAACTGTTTCTAAAAAATGCTTTGACTTGGCGGAGCACGACTGCCGAAATTCATCAAGGGCAAACAATGCAAAGAATTTGATATACTTCAGACAATTCATAGGATATATTCAATATACACAAATGTCCATAAATTAAGGGATAATGAAGTTCAGGCAAAGAAAGAGACAGAAGCAAAAACATATTTGACTTATTTGTAAATTATTATTAAAAAAAACTTATTTATTAAACAAAGGTAAAGAGCAAAAAAGATGCTATATGTTTTGACATAATTAATAACAATTGCGTTTTTATCCCTGGAGCAAATTTCAAAAAGAACCTATTTACAAAAAACAGTATAACATGGTTAGTATGATGGTTAATATGGAGTATGTCTCCCGGACGATGCAATACAGGCCTACAACGCCTAGGCATGCTGGGTATCAAATTATCAATCTGATCTTGGGGAATATTACACCACTCATCAAAAGAAATGCCCTTCGAAGTTCCGCTTGACAGGTGGGAGGGGTTGACGGGCTGCAAATCGTCGGCAAGCATATCCCACACATGCTCTATTGGATTCAAGTCCGGTGAGTATGCTGGCCAATCCATACGGGTGATATCCTCCATTTGAAGGCATTCGTCTACAATGTTTGCACGGTGAGGACGGGCGTTGTCATCCATAAAGAAATTCAGCACCATGGCGCCCCGAAACAAACGTACATGTTGTTCCAGAATGACATCCCGATAGATGTGGCCTGTCATCGTTACACTCTGAACATGCAGGTCAGTTCTGGAACCAAGAATAATTCCTCCCAAACAAGCCATCCTGCACCACCGTAATAGTGTGTCGTTCAATGGTGTTCTCTTGGTGATAATGGGTATTCGGCGCTCTCCATATGAAAGTCCGGCGAGAATCAGACTGCAAACTAAACCTGGACTCGTCGGAAAACATCACAAGACCACTGTTGCGGTGTCCACAATGCATGCTCTCTCCAGGTTAATCGCAGGCGACAGTGAGTTGTGGTAAGTGGAACACATCTGACAGGCCTACCAGCATATAGACCAATGTGCCCTCAACGGTCTGTCTTGAAACTGTCGTACCGGTAGCTGAAGAGAGCTGACGAGACAGGTCTGATGCTGTACACTTCGTCTGTTTCTTTTTGGCAGTAACTGCTAAATACCGGTCCTCATTCGGCGTTGTAACTCGGGGGCGACCTGTGCTGTAACATCTACTCACATTACCATCATCTTGGAATCATTGCCAAAGCTTGGAGATGACACTCTGGACTATTCAAGTTCCTCGGATATTTCAGCTGGGTACGTCCACATTCCAGTCGTCCGATATTCTACCACGTAAAAAATCATCCAAATGCTTCCTTTGTGTCATAACTATGTGGTTATTGCACTGAAAGGCTTTTAAAGCGCTTGTGAACAATTTTTACTTCTTTGCCATCATTCCTTATATACCCCTCTCTTATCTCTCGTCATTGTGACGTACTATCCGCGCCATCTGGTGGTTTCCTGTAATTTCCATATTCTTCTTCAAGATGTGTGATAATTCTACAGGTGAAATTTTTATTTTTAGAGTTCAAATTCTGTGTGATTCTGAATTATCCTTGGTATGGACATGAGTGTAGTTATGAATTGCATCATATACATAACTAAATACCAGTGGAACTTATATTTTTAATTTAATTTAGTATTCATCAAAGAAAAACTGATAATTATCTGAACAGAATTGTTAAATTGTTCTTAAATTGCTTTTTGACTTACGGAATACAGATTCTTGACATTCATCTCGAGGATAAAACTTGAAACACATAAGAGATAAGTTATGGAATTCAGTATAGAATATATTCCATATTGTTATGGAATTTAGCGTGCAAATTCTAAAGAAGAATGTAAAATTATTTTTTTCTTTAATTTAATCTCCCCCTCTCCCCAAAAAAAATTAATAATTATCTGAACTGGGTTCTTAAATTATTTTTTTTTTTTTTTCCTAACAAGACATATAAATTTCTTCTTAAAGTTTATTTACTCAAAATACGAATAGATGCTTAAATATGTTGTGTGCGTGAATATATTTTTGCAAAAGAATAATTAACAAAGGAATAGAATCATGCTACAATAATTTAAAATATAAATGTACTACTTTCACTTTATAATAAAAAATTTTATTGGATTAAAAATTGATCATCAATATTAAATACATGTTTGTTATCACTATAACTATTAATCACATTAAACGAGGCAATGATGTTGCTCAATTATTAAACCATGTATTAGAGAAACTGCGTTCTAAATTTACCATGTTGCAAGATGAATTATTAACAGTGATTTAGTACCAAGGTTACATTAGTTGCTGGTATGTATCACACAATCATGAATTCAACTATAGCACACAAAAATCCTAGTTAGTTCATTAAATTAATTGTTAATAAAAAATTCCAATACATGATTTTTATGGTGCCATTCTCTAAATTTTACAACATTAATGTAATTATTATGTCTATTTTTGGGGGACTGAAGGGTTGTGTGACTGGCTCTAGGTGCCACAGGTTTCTGAGTTCGAGTCCCGGCGTTGCAATGGATGTTTTGTAGTTGTTCGAATCACGTTAAACCGTAGGTTCTGGTCAAATTTACTTAAAGCGTGTACAAGATAACTGTAGAGCGACAAACCAAACCAAACCATGCAGACATGTGGGGCTGACAACACTATCCCTTTAAAATGTCCGCGTCAGGACTTCTACCTACGGAGTGCCATCACAACAGAAGTTGCCCCCTTCTCTCTCAACCTTGAGAAAACACTGCTTCATGGGTTTGGTCTAGATGTTAATAACTTCCTAACTTGGTTACTTAGTTACTAACTTGGTCTTACTTGATTAGTTTACTAACTTAGTCTAGATGTTACTTTTAACAAATGGGACGAGAAACAACAACAACTAAGTCTGTTTAATATCTAAACCTAGAAAATAGTATCGGATTATTCTGAAGTATTTTAAAGAGATTTATGAACAAAAGTAAACCTAACTTACAAAAATAAAACATTTTTTTCATTAATAAAACAAAAAAAAAAAAAAATATTTCGACAGAAAATCGATGCATATCTACGCAACATGTATGATCGAAATTCGCAGAATATTCAAGCAACTAAATCCACCTTCTTCGATGTTATCTTAAAATAACGCAGATATCTTCCCAACTCTTTTTGACAGCACGAGCGTGAAATATGGGTTCCGCTCTCTGAGTTTAATACTCGCTTTATAGAGCTCCCTCGGAAATCACTTCTAATCGATAGCAACATTAATCATATCGAACTCAATCGAATCGAAATATCGTTCGTTAGACAGCACCACATTTCTTGCGTCCTACTTTACCAGCCGTTCCGTGAAGCATGGCTCATCTATCTATAGCGGCGGAAGAAAAAAAAATTGTGATGAGCAAAGCCATTTAATAAAAATCGATGGCACCTCTTATCCGCAGAAAATGGTTCGCATCCCTATTGAGGTTAATTTTGCTTCGGCTTCCTATTTAAGCACAAGTTAATGGTTCGTCCGATAGAAAAATGCAACAAATGATGAAATGAATAGCAATAATTAACTTTCTTTGTATGTAACATTTGCGAGTGATTTCATAATTTGATTTTTACGTTGGCTAGTATTTCGCTCTTTTCTTCCGCTAATTACAAAAGTGAAAATATGAAAATATTAGTTACTGCGACTTACTTTAAATATTTTGGATGTCAAAATAGTGTAAATTATATATCATGATAAATACAGGGGGTTATTATAATTGAAGTCCCACTTTCAAAATGCTGTAAAAAAGAACCACTTCGTTACAATGAGTTCAAATTTGAACCGACTTGATACTTGAAAAAATTGAACAAAAAAAAATATGGTATTAAAAAAAAGTCCCAAAAAAAAATTCCACTGATTTTCCATCCAACCTTGCCAAAAAAGCTGGGATGGGCTTTCCACTAACAATGTCACAACTGTTGAAAGACTTGTTAGTCATTTTCCATCAAAAAAACAGAAACAATCTAGCACATTGAACACTACAGTTGGTTTAATGTGCAACTCATACCAAATATGTTGTCAATTCCATTCAAAATATCACTGGCAGCCGAATTCACTTTCTTTAGCGCCATCTATTAATGCATTTTGGAACGTTTTTGATGTCGCAACATTTCCCTCTTCTTCAAGTATCTTTTAGTTCAAATTTAAAAATCATTGTGGTGAGTGTTTCGTTTTTTATAGCATTTTGAAAGTGGGACTTTAATTATAATCTCCCTGTATTCTCCTTCTAGAATTAAGATGTTAAAAGCAAGTATGTTGACAATATTATTTTTAATTTAAAATTTTAAGTATTAATTTTCATTTAACCTATTGCATTTTTTATTAACCAATTGCTTAGTTATACCAATTGCATAAATTCAGCTAATGTTATTATGTGTTATATTGACACAGAATACATATAATTTTCATTTAAAATTATAAAATAAATTAGTTGAACTATACAATTTTTATATCCATATTTGAATTGTTTAAAATATTGCAAACTAAGTATTGTCTATTTTTTTTTTCTTGAAAATCAATATTATTCTTTGAATGAAAAATAACTATTATTTCATTTTTTTAATTTATGTACGAAGATAAATACTCTTTAATGAAATATGTATTTTAATTAATAAATTATTTGTGAATATTATAAATTAAGCAATATTTTATTACATCAACAATTTTGAAGAGTATTGTTCCATAAACATGTGTCGTAATAATAACACAAAAATTAAAATGTAATGTCTGCATTTTTGACATGCACAAAATGTTTCTAGCAACAAAGTATAGAACTAAAAATTACAATTTTTAAATAAGATATAAAAGAGTTTTATTATTTAACTACCTCATTTTTTATTTGATTAAGGGTAGTATTATATTCCACATGTATATATCCGTTATTGATCAATATTCTATATGTCTTTTACGTTAGCCGCAGTTTTCTATGTTAACACTTTTTAAAAAATTTGTTTAAATTTAATTTTTGCGGCTTAATATTATATTTGTCGAGTTGCTATTATATTAAATTTTCAAAATTGTGTTATTAAAGAAACTACAGACATATAAGTTAATAAACTCTCAATATATTTTATAAAATTTAGTATAAAAAATTTTTTATTCTGGAAAGGTGAATTATAAAACAAAAGAAAATGGTCTTAAAATTATTCATTACTAATTCAAATTTAGTACTGAATAATTCATAGATATGGCAGGAATAATCATATACAGTTGAATTAAATGTACATTTGTGGAAAATAATGCTTTTTTTTTTTTTTTTTTTTTTTTTTTTTTGCAATTGCAATTAGAAATTTTTAGCAAGCATGAGTTCTATATAGAGCAGAATTCTAATCAAAAGTTCTCTAAACTCGGTCAAGTGTATATACGTTTTGCATGCTTAAAGGGATATTAAATTTATGTTTTTAGAACCTGATTTATTAATTAAATGCTTTTGTTCCCTATCGTAATAAACAGTCGAGGACATTTTTAAAGCAGTACTTGTAAATAAGAATTATGTTGTAACGATATTAAATATTATTTTTTGCTATGTATTGAATGAGTGTCATGCTTTAATGCAATATAAATTTTTCTTTAATTTTATTTTAATCATTGGTACGATGTACAGATTCATTTCCTAATAAGTCGCAGTTAATATTATTTTTGCATTTACTGTTGTCTTCAATAGTAATTGCTTTTAGATGAATAACAGAGAAAAGGAAAAACAGAAACTTAAATACAAACAGAAACTTAAATACATAACAGAAAAATAAATAACACAAAAACCAAACAGAAAAATAAATAACACAATAAACCAAACTGAAAAATAAATAACACAATAAACCAAACTGAAAATAAATAACACAATAAACCAAACTGAAAATGGGGCCTGATTGGCCGAGTGGCTAGCGCTCGGTGCTCGGTACCACAGGTTTTCGAGTTCGAGTCCCGGTTAGATGTTTGTAGTAGTTCGGGAACCGTAGGTACCAGTCTGATACGATCGTGAGAGTCAGGGGGGTAGTGTTACTCGCGTTCGTAGCCTATCTTCAAGCTACACATACGCTCTGTGTAGTATTAAACGAATAACAGCGCTGCAGCCCTTGCTTATGGCATAAAGATTAACTATCTCTGTTTTACCAGCTGCATTAGAACAACGACAAAACAGAAAATTTAATGCACACATTTATGATGTGTTAAATTAGAATTAAAAAAACATTCTTCTCACAGAAATTTTAGATTTAGCTTAGGTCCACCTAATTTTTAAAAAAGTGGAAAATCTTTATGTTATTCTGCTTAGGAATTTCTACGTTTGCATTTATGAAGGAGGAAATGCGAAGGTAATGTCAGTTAAAAATATGTGACAAAGATCTTAGATTTATCCCAATCATCTTTAAATAAACTTGCCGTGTTACATTTGATGACTTGACCCGATGGCATATTGGATTTCGAAAACTGAGTGGGTTTGATCTTAGGCTCTTTAAAAGCGAAGCTAGATCAAAGGCTACAAGTCGGTAAGATCTGTAGAAGGGCTAAAGAAGAAAATGAATGATGGGAATGTAAACTTTCTGCTATGCTTCAAATTTTGCTTATTATTATATCTATGAAATACTTAAATATGAGTGAAATATAATTAATTAAAAACATCCTGGAAAATTTATTTTAGGACTATATATATATTTGTGTTTGTACGTCGATTATGTAATTTATGTATATGTATATTTGTAGTTATATTATATATGTGACTATATTTTTTTTTTTTGCTTTCTAACGCAGCTGACAGTACTTAGGCAGTTCTCGTTTTATGCCATAAGTATTGGCTACTTAGTACTACCCATGGGGTGCGTGTAGTTTACAGATAAGCTACGAACGCGCAGTAACATTACCACCGCAAAGCTCTACGATCCTATTAGACCGAGACTTATGGCTTAAAGCGGATTCCGAACCCCTACAAACATCCATGGTACCGTGTGGACTCGAATCTTAAACCTGTGGTACCGAGCGACAGAACACTAGCCACTCGGACATAGGCCCCTTGTGATTATAATATATATGTGCATATTATGCGTGTGTATAAGGTGTGTGTGAGTGTGTAAAATTTGGCTTAAGTACACGTTTTCTCAGTTTTATCTATGCATTCAAATAGGAATAGATGTATAGTATTTTGTAGCGTACATATATATATATATATATATATAAAGATCCTTTTTCGCCATTATATGAAAACGCTTAGTATGACTTAGTACTAGGTTCTTTTACGCTGACTTGTCAGTGTTATTAACAGTAGACTTGACTCTATAACGAAGTAAAATGCTCCCCCTGTTACAAATACAAAGATCTTAAATGCCTGGAAACCTCACCTGATCACACACTTCATTATTTAACAAACACCCCCCTCCCTCCCACACTCCCCTCTGCGTGGGTGGAGGTGTTTTACAGTCATCCATCTAATTGACGTCCGGAGTTTAATAGCTATCTGACGCCAACGCGCGTTTTATTCTGCGGCCGCAAACGACTGCGAGAGAGCGAGTTTTTATGCTCGCCCTTTTATCAGCTGCGACGCGCGGCCATCCGTCATTCGCAGCAGACTGACTCGGATGAGATGACGACGGTCTGTCTCAGAAAAAAAGTGATCTCGTCGCCTGTCGTTCCGCATGTGGCCCCTGGAGAAGAAGGCGGAATTCCCATTCCGCTTCGAAATGTCCGTATAAAGGTTTGCTGGAATTCGAATGAAAACAATGATAAACTATGATCCAATACCGATATCTTATCCATAGAAAATTAAAATTAGCTTTTTTGTTGCCAAACTGGATAACCATCGAGTATTGTTAACTAAGATTTAGAATAAGGTTTGGCAGTACATGTTTTCTTAGGTGCGTCAATTCAGTTTTGTATGTTTTTCCATTCTGATAAAAATGTCTAGTTTCGGATGAGGAAACAACTATAAAATCGATTGGTATGTGTAGAAGGTTCAGGATTCAAGCGTTTTGTTTTTATGTCCAATGTAAAATTGAATAGCTTTAAAGCTGTGCATCATTTGGTAAATCTAAATAGATTACTGTGTAACCAAAGATTGAAACATTCTAGTGGGGGAGGGGGTGATGTAACTGGGCGAGGAACGAGACGGCTGGAGATGGCCTAGAATCCTGCAATCCTAGAATCATCACCATCAATTCCAGCTGTAATATATCATCCTAGACGTATTTCGCGAATGGTTAAATTTTCATTTGGTGAAATCTAATTAAACAGACAACAAAAGTCACAATGATGTAAAATGTAGGTGCGTGAAAATCCTAAAATAGGTGAAATATCTGGTGACATTTTATAATGCCGGCTTATGTACAACGAAGGTGGAAAGGTTATGAGGAAAATCTATCTATCTATCGCCATATCATTTTGGTGCAAAAAAAGCACCAAAATGATATGGAGATAGACAATGAAGTACAGTCTTGAAAATTTAGCCGGCCCGTTTAATCAACAGTTCCTAGATAAAAGGCTTGGTTAGTACACGTGGAAAAGGGTTTTTCTACGAAAAGGTCATTTCCACATGTGACATGTGGGAAAAGACCTTTTTTGGTAGAAAGATGAGTTTTAATATTAAACTCATCCAGTGATATTTTACAACTAACTAAAAATACTTTTTCAACTCGTATTAAAAGACCTTGAATTCTTGTTAACACAAATTGTGTATCATTTAATTTACTTTAATAATACTGTATACTTTACACTGAGTTTTACTGTATAATTTAATTTAGGTTTTAAAAAGTTTCGAATTTATAGTTAAAAAAATGAAGATTTGAGATACTTTTAAATGAAAACTCACAATTCCTATGAAATAAAAGAAACTTAATCTTTATTGAAAGATATTTCAATTCACAAATTCATATATATATATATATATTATTAAAAATTTACTTGCAACCAAAATTTTACAAATAATTAGCTATAATAAGTTTATTTTATTTAAAGAAATACTAAATTTCTCCATTTATACTCCAAATTTACTCGAGTTATTATTATACTCAGTTATTCCATTTATCTCCAATTACCATTTGGTAGACATTTTATTCTATTGCAATTTAGACAAATAGTTTAAATGGTTTTTACATAATCGTAATAGGTTATAGTTTTTAGTTATGGTAATGGACAAATGGTTTTACATAAATTACTGATAGAATAAAAAATTTTACCATTTGTTTATTTTATTGACCATATGTGGACATAATGTGACATAAATATTTTACCATATGTGGACATAAAATATCAAGAGAATTTCATATTAAATGCAAACATGCTTCAGTAATTTGTTTTTCCTCTGTATAATTTGATACTATTATATTTGTATGGTAATAATTTAAAGCATCTTTAAAGTAAATTTAAAAGTACCTTTTATGATGAATGGAATTTAATTTTTCATTCAAATTAAATTATTTTATAGTTTTATATTTATATTTAAAAAATTTACAAATGTATCTTTCCACCAAAAAGTTTTTTCCCAGCATATCTCTGGCGCTCGGTACCCCAGGTTTCGGGTTCGAATCCCGGCGATGCCATAGATGTTTGTAGTGGTTCGGAATAACACTTTAAACTGTAGGTCCCGGTCTCATAGGATCGTAGAGTGTCGCAGAGCCGAATCAGACTTCTTCTCACATTCCCAAACTGTAAAGGGGCTACTCGGCTCTAGGCACAGTGATGTGGTGTGGTGTAGTTGAAGTAACATCACGCCCATGGGGAAAGGCTTCATGGCGATAAACAGACAGATAGGTTTTAATATTAAACTCATTTTAGTGCTATTTTATAACAAACTCTATTTTTTTTTTTCAATTCATATTAAAAAGTTTTGAATTCTTATTAGCATAAATTTTCGATCTTTTAATTTATTTACTGTATAATTTAATTTCCATATAAAAAATTTTCAAACTTGTATTTACAAACTAAGGATTTAATGTATCAAGGTAAACTCACAATCCTTTAAATAAAATAAAATAACTCTTTATTGAAAGATACTTCATTTCACAAATTCTTATATATAATTTTTATTAAAAAATTCACTTGCACAGCAGCAAGTTTAGTTAAAGTTTTACAAATAATTAGTTATAATGATTTTATTTTATTTAAAGAAATACTAAATATCTCCAGTTACCATTTCGTAGATATTTTATTCTCATGGAATTTAAGCAAATAGTTTAAATGGTTTTTACATAATGGTAATAGACAATTGTTTTTTACATAAATTATAGATAGAAAAAAAGTTTATCATTTGCTTATTTAATTTTAGCAAATATCATTATATGATCATAAAATAAAAGAGAATTTAAAACGTAATGCAAATATTTTCTAGCACAAATACTATATTTCCTCTGTATAATTTGATACTGTTTTATTTAGGCTTTAAAGTACCCTTTATGATAAATGAAATTTAATTTTTCCTTCAAATGAAATCGATTAAAAAATTTTATATTCACATTTTAAAAATTTACATATATATAATCTTCCAAACCTTTTGAAAACAAATGTATTTCCACTTATATTAAAATGCAGAAAACATATTTTTATTTCTAGATGCATTATCTCTATTACATCGTTACTCCAAAATAATTGGTACAAACTTCATTTAAATTTGATTCTTTATTCCTTTCATATTTATTAACATATATTTTTCTAAATATAATATAATTTTTAATATTAATCAAGAGCATAGTAATCTTTAAATTTGCAATTTTATTAAAACAAAAACATCTTTAACATATAAATACAGCGTCTCTATATAATCATTAATTCGAAAAAATTTGTATATACTTTATTTAAATATATGTTCTATTTATTATTTTCAAATGTAAATTTGCAAACATAACATCGTTTTTAAAATTAATCAAAAAGTATAAAAATTTAATTTTTGTAACACAAATTTAGAAATCTATTAAGAAACACCCAAGATGTAAGTAAAACAAATGCAACGAAACAAATATTTCCTTAAGATCTAGTCTGTATATATGTTTAAGCAAATAAAAATGGATGTTGTTGTTGTTAGCGTGCCCCTCATGATATATATATATATATAAATTAATTCATATATAAATTATAAAATAAATATATAAATATATAATTAATGCGGACAGATTTAATATGAATGAAAGTAAAAACTACAAAAATGTGATAATACAAGTTGCATATGGAGAACTGCCATAATTCAAAAGTTGTAAATAAAATAATTAAAGATCATATTAAAATTTGTAGATACACATTTTTTCCTTATCCATCAGTTAAAGTTTTCTTTTTTTTTAACAATTATTTGTTCATTTTATTTAAGTTACAATAATTATTTAATAACATCCTAGTGCTACTTAAATTATTTGCTTTAAAAATAATTTCCTATAAATGGACACTATCATAACTTTCATCACTTAAAAATAATAGACTTTATTTAATAAAATAAAATGATAAATTTGTTACAATTAATCTTTGATTAGTCTGATTCATAATTGAATATTAATTATCTTTAGAAAGTAATTTGATACAAAGAGATAAGTATAAACTATTACATTAACTGCATAGGGTATAGGGTACAATAAACTCCTACTATGCAAATTTTTAATGATCATAGAACTGTTATTAAATTATTAGATACATTCAAAACCAATAACTACAAATTTTAGTTTCTTTAGCAATATTCGAGCTTAATAAATAAGCTTATATAGATAACAGAGACTGAACTTTAATAATATCATCTTTAGAGAAAATGAAATTAAAATCTTGAAAGTACAAGGAATCTTGGAATATATCATCAAAATCTAAATCTTTTTAGATTAATATTTCGTACAGGCCGAATGGCTAGCGCTCTGGCGTTCGGTACCACAGGTAGCGGGTTCAAATTCCGGCATTGCCCATGGGTGTTGTAGTGGTTCGGAATCCACTTTAAGCCGTAGGTCCCGCTCCTAATAGGATTGTAGAGCGCTGCGAGGGCATTGTTACTCCGCGTCCGTGGCTTTCCATCAAGTTACACGCGCCCCCTGGGTAATGCAAAGTGATAACATCGGTGCAGCCTTATGTCGAAAGATCACGGTCTATTTGCCATCTGCATTAGAAGGAAAAAAATATTCCGTACAGTTAATGAACCATATTTATTTGAAACCATTGTTAAAGGCAGAAAGTTTTGCATTCTTATTTTAACCTCCACTTCATAAATTTGTCTAATTGATTTTAAATATTGAAACCCAGCAAGTGTTTTGTATTTATTAAAATGATCTAATAAAGAATCCATTTGATTTTTATAAGAAAGGTAATATTTAAACTTTAATTTATTTACACAATATTTTGCCATTTCAATAAAACATTTCATGTATGAGTGAAAATGTGATGGGTTTATTGTGAAAATATTCCTATTTTGCAATTTTATTTTTACAAAGAGTCTATTCATAATATTTTTATTTAAAAGTCTGAAATTTTGTTCAAGAGGCACTGAAAAAAGGGATCTTTTTTATGAATAAAGCAAATCTTGTCCTCTAAAAAGGACTTTAACATTTTCAAATCTTCCACCAGGTTTAAACTAGAAATAAAAATAGATGTTGTTGTGTCTCTCATGAAAAGGGGGGCAGCTTTTTGTTATGATGGAGCACCCGTAGGTAGAAGTCTGACTTTTGCTCCGTGTTGAAGAAGGAGGGCAGTGCCTTACTGGAGGATTTTAGGGGGACTACCCTACAATTGTGTATCGCATATGAGAAAATCAGAAAAATTCTCACCAATAGTTCAACTCATCACCAATTCAACTCATCACCATCACTTCATCACCAATAGGTAAGATGCTGAATATCAGAAAAGCCATCGACTCTCCTCATTATTTTGGCACAGTGTTTACAACAAAGCCGCCAGTGGATTGAACCACCATCCTATTGTTCACCAGCGGCACACGTTGCCACTGAGCCACTTGTCGGGTAGGGCGTTATTTTATAATTAACTAAACTATGTTGTTCTCCTAAATTTTGAAATCTTGAAGCAAAAATTCAGTAATTATTTTTGAGGAAACGCTTTACGTTTAGTTTCTCCAGATTTTAAGGGAAAAGTACTTTTAAAATTAAACCATGAGCAAATTTTACTAAGTAATTGCATTCTATTTCGTATAAGTACTTTAATGTTGAAAAGTTTGTTTCTAATGATGGAGATTTATTGAAATATTCAAAATTTGTATTCATTTGTATTCATTTTTATAGGTGCACTGAATATATATCAACATATAAGGTTCAATACCAGCACAACGATGCTCCTAAATAAATTTTATGTTGGAAGTAGAGGGGAAAATATGGAATAGCCCGAATTTTTTTTATGATATAGCGCCCTATAATTTTTTCAACTGGTATTATATGGCCTACTTCTTTAAAAAGAGAAAAGAGGCTTTGAATCATAAATACGTAACATTTTCATTATTAGATGCCATTAACAGAATAAAACCTAAATCTAAATAAGATTTTTACAACTTTAGAAAATTAACTTTTGTCTTTATGAATCCTAAAAGTCTTTAGATTGCTGTTAATTTTGAGAATTATAGTATTTAAAGATGAACAGGTGTTTCTTAAAATTCTAGAATCAGTAATTACTATATGTCATGAGTTAGATCAAAAGTTATAGGCATGCAGAGATATAGAATTTAAAATAGATGGAAATAAAGAATTTCAGGAAAATGCCTCAAATTTTTACATGAAATTCATTTTGATTTGATTTATAACATATTTTAATTCTTTAGATAATTTCAATTTTGATAAAGTTAGAATGTTGTTCTTTATGAATCCTGTATCTAAGTTATAGTTATGGCTTGCACAAATCGTAACCATCATTTAGACTTTTATGCACTTCTTCTAATAAATTAAAGTGAAAAATTTATGAAGTAAAATGCAAAAAAGTTACACAATATTGCAGTGAAGCCATTCAAAATACAGACGATGTATGAAAAAGAAAAAAAATGTAATTAAGATCTGTGTTTCCTTAATGCAATTCACATCACATTTGACGTGTGTGTTTTATTTTCTTAGATTGCTTACTTGAAAAATGACTTTTGTTAAAATAACTTTCTTTGCTAGTATATTTAATTTTGTTGAAACCCTAATTTTCATATACCAACCTATGTTGTTTTGATATGATATCCTTGACATCGACAAAAAAATAAGAGATAAAAAATAAGTAAAAGTAAAGATAAAAAAAATAATTGGCGTGGAATATTTACAGGTTACCTATAAAATTTAAATTTTGATGTAAGAAAAAATGCATAACAGCAATCTTAGAGAAAAAAAGCAAGAAAAATCATCAATAAATCAAATTCAGGCAATAAATTATGTCCATCTGTTAACGTTCAAAACAGAAAAAAAGAAGACAGATTACATAAAAATTAAGAAACTCTGGAAATCCAAAGGATTTTTAAAAAAATATTTGAAAAAAATTAATGAAAAAAATAATAATAAATAAAACTATAAAACCCCAAACGATTTTATGAGAAAATCATGCGAAATAAATTTAATAAACATACAAAAAGTAATTTAAATAAACCAATAAGAATAACGTGCGAAAAGAATTATAAAAAAAAATAACAAATCAGAAGCATTAAAAAGTATTCCAGGACATCGCTGACTCACTCTCCCCAAACTACCGCTCTGGCCTTTGAGGAGAGGCTCTACAGGCTCCAGGTTCGAATCCTGGCAGTGACATGGATGTTTGTAAGTTGTTCGGAATCCGCGTTACAATGTAGGCCCCGTCTAATGAGCCTAAAGTGTGCACAAGATGACCGCAGTGCGACAATCCAAACCAATTTCACCCCAAAACAATACCCATTTATTTTTGGACTGTAATTACTTAAAATAGATAAATTTGCCGCAAGAACGATTATTTTAAAAAGTTTTTCAGAAAGAAAGAAACTTATCACGTTGTTTCAACTATGTGTAAAATTGACATGAAATATGTGTTTCTAAGATTAATTGCTTTGCCAATATATCACGTGTTCTTATTTTGTTTTAAAATTGTCTGGCTTTCTGAATGTTATAGTTTCTGTTTTTCCTCAGGGAACTCCAATAAATAATAAATGTTTACTGAAAAAAAAAAAGGAACCATTTTAAAAATGTAAAAAAGGAGAATACTCTGTTCCATTTCTTTATAGGAATTTTGTCCAAGACAAGAAAATGAAAAGAATAAATTCAGCGCTTGATGTATTCCCTTATGAAAGCAAAACAGAAATAACACGGAGGCTTGAAATCTTGATGTTCCTTTTCAAAGTCTTCCGAGGAATTAATCAAAATTTCTCTTGTCTCAAATTTACCGAAAATTCTAAATTTATTTCGCTTTCTCTTTTGACCCGGTGCAGCAGTTCCAATTTTTGCAATTTTCTGAAGCAATCCCTTTCTAATTCAAAGGGGGCGCTGCTTCAGAAGTTTGTATTTCTTTCTCCAATAATCCGCTCTTTCGTCTGGTGATTTGAGATGCGAACTTGCCTCCTTCTGATTGATTTCTATATTTAAATAAACAAAGATCTAAAGATACTTTTTTTTTTTTTTTGGCTTAGATAGTTTAATATATTTTTTCCTACACCCACGCATGTATGATACCCAGATATTAAATTTGCTATTGCATAATGTTGTAAAAATTTACAAATAAGAGTAAATTTGAGATCTTTTATAAGTATTAACATTATAACAAAAAAAAATTAATTTGTATAATGTAAAATGTTAAAAACAAACATCAATATGTGCATTGTAATTTAAAAATAAAACGTACTCAAACAGCCAACAAATCTCAGACACTCTGCTTCAAATTGAATTTTTTTTCAAACCGGCAATTAAGCAATGATTTTATACTTGATTTTATTATCAATAATCAGGAGAGAAGAATTTCGTTGCAAGTAAGTGCGGTGCTACTGTAGTTAGTGCTTTTGCTATGTGGCATCGCCAATTTTTCACACGTAAACAAACATCAACAAGTTTCGGAATTCTTGTACTTAAATTGGCTGTAATCAATGATTTATTAACTGACAGCAAATGTAATTCTCTTCAAAACTTCATCTTAATCTTCATGTCAACGAACTCTTTACAATCCGACTAATTTAAAGTAATTGGAAATAAGTACCACGTGAGAGGCGTTAACTTTTGATTTATAATACTCTAATAAGGCAGATTGCCACTTATGCTGGAGAAGTGGGACATTAAAAGTTAAGAACTTGGATTACATCAGGCTCTTTTAGAGGAAAATTGTGAGAAACATTTTTGAACAAAGAGTTGACAATAATGTATGGATGAAAAGACCAAACAAATAAATTGAACACTTAATTAAAAATAGAGACATTGTGAGATGCATCAAATCATTAAGAATCCTAGCTCGGACATGATCATCTCAGAGATGAGGGAAACATCATTAAAAGGATTAAGTTATGTAAATTGATCAACAATAGGAAGAACGGAAGAACAATGGAAAAGTGGATAGATGGTGTCGAAGAGGATCTTAGCACAATTGAAAATTTATTATCTAGAAAAAGATTTGTCTTGGAGCGAGACAGATGGAGGAGCTGTTGTGTTGGAGGCTCAAGCCGGTACAAAGCTGTAAAGCCAGTAAAGAAGAAGAAGAAGTGAGAACTGCTGAATTTCCCACCTGTGGTAGAATATTTTATTTCTCATGTAAATCAATAATAGCCAATTTTGAAAGTCTTTCGTCACTCCACGTCACGAGAACATGCTGATCGTCTTTTAAATCTTATCCGACTTCAAATTGTCTCACTTCTACATTTGCTATCAAGCGGAGAATAAATCCTCCATGGTCCGGGAGTCCCTTCAACTTGTCAATCTCATTAAACTATGCAGTGTCGAAGTTCATCAGCAGCTATGGTAAGAAGAATCTCAAAGACAGTACCATTTACAAACTCCCACAAATAATCCTTTAATGTTAGATCAATCAATCGTGAAGAACAATACATCAATGTGAAATTCCTAAGCCTAGAACTGCTGGTCAATTTTTGAGGAAGCTTAACATTGAAGATGCTTTGGTGGGCAAATACCATGGGCCGTTCTAATGAAAAAAATATTTTCTTTTATTTCTCGTAATTGTGAATGCTTTTATTTATTTTATTTATTTGTGTTATTGCCATTTTGATTCGATGCTAGCCACTCGGAACTTAGAACAGATATTTTTACTATCAACTGCTTGATCAGGTAATTTTTAACTGATGACAAAAGGAATTTTATATTATATATTAAAAATTTGCTGCTAGTCTCTATTTTCATTCACTACTTAAATTTGTGAAATCGGATCTTAATCTTTGAAACATTTTGTAGTTCTACAAAATTCACATAAAATTTGTAATCTAACTTTTTCCGTATATTTATTTATTATTGCTACTATTATTTTTTAATTTTTAACATGACTATTGATTATAACTGCCTTAAATAATTTCACGAGCAAAGTATCACGTTTAGCATTTTAATGCCAGATAAATTAATTTACTATGTTAACTGGAAACATTTGAATATAATTTTATTTACAAGTAAGGAAAATGTATGATTACAGTAGCCGAGCAGCAGTATATTTCCTCCATGCCAGTGTAGTAATAATTGTGGTTCTTTATAAATCTCCACCTCCCCCCTTTATTAGCTTCGACACATGTAATTACTAAGTTTAACGCGATAAATGAGCTTCACTGTAATGATAATGAAAAACATTCTATCCCTCCCTTTCCTGAGGCCCCAATACATAGACATAAACTTGTTAATTTGCCCAAGTCCGGGAAGTGATTCCGGCCAAATGAAATACGAGGCTTCCACCTCGTTTTCCGCTCGGATCTCTTCGCCGTCCATTACAGTTTCTCGGTTTAGCAGATATGGGCAGTAAAGCAACAGGGCCCTATAAAACATGGGGGATTTATGGGCTCGCGTCTGCCATTAATGAGAGATATTTTATTGCTGCAAAAGGAGGTGAGTTGATCAATAAGACTGTTCGCACGTCCTCCAATTTCAGAGGAAATCTTTATGGCTGCAGTCGAGAACTGAATCATTGAAAAATCTTTACGTGACCGCTTTGTGGCAATTCGCGACTGCGGATCGTTTATTGGGTTCTTATAATTGGAAATAATTGATAACGTTTTTTTCCTTGCGTCTTAATTCCGTCGAAATATTTAGAATCAGTAAATTATAATAATAACAGTAGTAAGCGAAAGATAATAACAGATAAATTTTAAAAATGCACTTTTGATATAAATTAGGATAACTTCCGAAAAATCAACTTTTTAAGATTTGCATGATACTGAAAATACATTTCCTTTATTGGACATCCCTATTCCCTGTTTTTCCTCTCATGGACATCCTTAGTTTGCCTACTTTGTTATAGAAAACGGAAAATAACATTAAATTACATAAATTAAATTACAATAACAACCTTAAATGATATTAATTGAATAACAATAACCTCAAATTATATTAAATACATGACAATGATAACATTATATTAATTAAATGTCAATAGCAACACAAGCAAAAGCACGGACACAACAATCTTCTTAAAAATTCACCAATATGATATTCGAAAAAAAAGGTGTAATTTATGGGCTGTGGAAAATTGAATAAATTAAGAAATGATTAGGAAAATGTCTTCTTTTGTAATGTGTCTAAACGTTTACATTGCAATAATATTTGTAGAAGTTTGAAATTGTTTTCTATGGTATGTTATATAAAAGATAAAATCAAACATTTAGGATTAGCAACCATGATGGAAATAAAATAAATAAATGAAATACTTTCGTATGACCTATGTTGTTGGATATATATATATATTTGACTCTATTATCTTTTTCATACAAATGCATAATACTGGATAAATTTGAATATTAATTAAAACTATAATTAAATTATTTTAATCCATGTTGGAATCAGATGTACAATATAAAAATTTTTTTTTTTAAAAAACAACTTATTTTTAATATCAGTTTCTCTTGATCTTAGCTCACTCGTGGCTCAGGCGCAACGTGCACTGCTGGTGAACATTAGGGCGGAGGTGCAATACAATACAGTAAACACAGGTCTACAATAAAAAATTGACGACAGCATTTTATTTTTAAACTTATTTCTAAAGCTTTCAAGTCATGTTATTTTTTTTTTGCATGTATTTCAGTTGTGTTTCATAAAAAAAGGTGATTTTTAATCACTTGCTATTAATTGTAGTGACCGAGAAAGTTAAAGACACCCCAGGAATCAAAGGCTCCAATTTTATCTGAGTAATAAGGACTGCCTCCCAATGCAAGCACACCGTTATCTGAATGCGATAAGCATCTTTTCTGCCCCCGAGTATTTACTTCGTCCCAACAGGCCCGGGCAGCCGGGGAGATAAACGAGGTTTTATCCTGCCCCTTCGCTGCAAATAATACCCGGTGAGGGGAGTCATTCGTCCGCCCACGCAACAGAGCGGTGAATACAGCTTTCTCTGATTCTCGTGGGGATAAAATTTCAAATTCACGAAACCAGAATGAAATGCAGAGTGATAGTATCGTGCCATCAATAAACGCAGATGAGCACGATTCGCAGTGAGGTCCTGTCACATACCGTTTTCATATCGTTACTTACTACAAAGAATTATAACTTTATATGGTGCCGGAGGATAGGAGTTTAACATGCGACTTCAAGGATTGTGACTTTATTGCAATATTTATTTTACTAAGGCTATATTTTTTAAAATTTTAATTTTCTTTTAGGTAGTCTAACAATTAACATTTGTATTTAAAATAAAAATGATTCTGTTCAATTTTAAATATGCACTAGAGATTTTTATAGAAGCACTAGAGATTTTTTTATAGAGAATATGCACTACGGTTTTGTTTTTTGCCTCCTTCATTAAGTAGTCATATTGCATGTTACACTTATATTATAAACTAAAAGGATTTAAGAATAAAGTAGGACACAAAATAACCTGCACAAATGAAATTTATTTTTTAAAGTAATAATTAAAGTTTTGAAATTCAAAGGATAATAATTTAAAACAGCTATATTCAAATTTTGAAATTTTTAAAATTATTTGGAATTTTATATTAATGTGCAATTGAATCTAAAATGAACAATATAAAGTCGTTCTTATTTATGTGTGATTAAATGTATGAGAAAAATACCAAGACCTACTGACTTACATTAAATATTTAAATATAAATTAATTTAAATGTTTAGTAAAATTAAAAGAATGATTACTACTTATTCTTTAAGCAAGGATAAAGTTGAACTAAATAATTTTCTGGTATTTGCTAACAATAATTAATGTCTTCTCTTAATTTTACTTTTTAATTCTTTTAACTTTTAGGAACTGAACTTTCTTTACTTTTACTTTTTATCCTTTTTTGAAATGATGTGAAGAAAAGGTTGAAAATGAATAAATAGTAGAGGAGTATTTGGAATCTATATCTTAAAACTATTCATAGATTGCATAAAAGCTTTACAAAAAATCTTAAAAACTATATAAATGAAATGATTTTAAAAGGATTCAATAATACAATAAAACTATTCATAAATCTATTTAAGGACTATTATTACATGTACTGCAGATTCTTGGTGGCAACCACTTTTAATATAAAACTGAAGAAAACAAACGGTAAAATAATTACCCATAAAATTATAGATATTGTTTCCGAGAGAGAGATTTTTAATTTCCTTCATCAATTTTGTCATGTCCTTGATCATTTTCAACGTTCCTTATTGGTTAATTTTATTTAATTTCTTTCATGAGATTCCTTATTGGTTTATTTAAATGTCTTTCACAAGCTATTCTAATAAGTTTATTTTAATTTCTTTCTGAGATTTTTATGCATAATATTTTGAATTTCTTACAGAGCTTTTTCATACTTAAATTTCTTTCCCGAGATAATAATTATATCAAAAAATAATGTAAAATTATTTCAAAAGATGGTCTATTGAAAGCAAAGACAAATTTATATCGAAATGAAAATGATATTTTTCAAGAAAAGAAAATCGTTTGAAATTCTAAAAGTTTTTTTTTTATAAAAAAATTTCAGTGATGCATTATGTTCTTGTATTCAATTCTAAATTTCATAGGTAATCTTTATGTCACTCCATCCGATTATATATATTTTTCTATACATTTTTATTTATTTTTTATGAACACTGAAATAGCATATGTAGTAAAATAAAACAGATAATATTTTATGCTACCGTAAAATACATCTAACATTGTAAAATATCCTTAATACACAAGACACGTTCCACAGTGTATCTATTCATTTTGTTTCAGCAATTTAAGGAGTCAGTTTTCTTAAGTTGTTTACTGCATGCACGTCTCTCCTCCACCTGAGTGTTATCTAGTGCATTAGCATAGATCAATAAATAAAATTCCGCCGAGTAGCTTTAGTGGAAAGTGCTCGAACTTATAAATATCCACTGCATCCTTTTTGCATCCGAAAAACAATGCATTTCTCTTCGGAAATGGAACAGCTCTGCTTGGATGTGTTCCATTTATATCAGCGATGCACTTATGTTCGTGATGGAGTTCGTAAAAAGCAGCACATGGCTTTTCATATGCGAAACATCCACTCAATATCGCCTCCAAAAAAAGCAGATATAGATGTCAGATGCTAAGTTGACGACCTTTAATGCGACGAATAAGCCTCCTTCTACTAGAAACTTATGACAGTTGTTGATGAATAGATGTTTTATTCGCTTATACATCAGATATAAAGATGATTTTTTGTGAAAGATTAACCTGAAGCCCAAACTTCGTTGAAAAGTTACGCTTTCATGTAGATCAAGAAACAATTTTAATCTATTTTCCTCTTCCCTTTGTTGAAAAAATACACCTGTGCTATTTAGTCAAACTTTCTTTCAGAAATCTTTAATTTTTAAGGAAACATTTTTGAAATATTCTTTATGCATTGGTCTCTATAATCCTCATGACACCATGAACATATTTTAATGGTTTCAATTAATCCATTGAATTTGTGTGAAATTTTAGATATATTGTTAAAAAGAAAATGTTAAGTTTTACGAAAACTTATGGCGCTTTTTAGTGAATGTTTTATTTGTAATACAGAAGGAAGTCGGGTAAAAAGAATAACCTGCAATGTAGATAAGCTTCTTCATCTACATGGAAACTGATTTCCTCTTAACTTTAGTTATTTGTATAATTTACTTGCTTTTTACTTAATCATGGAAAATATGTAAATGCTTTTTAGGAAGAATCTTGTCGCATGGAAAATAGTGTTATTATACTAATGTTTCTATTTTTCTTTTAAGAAATTTAATCTTTTAATTTTAAGAAAACATTTTGAAATGTTCTTTATCATGTTCTACATTTGTTCATATAATCATCATCACATCATGTATGTATATACATGGTTTTATACTATGGCCATAATAAATAGAATCATGAGCTATTGGAGTTTTATAAAATTTTAGAAATATTGTTACATTTGTTAAGAACATTTGAAAGAGTGGTTACTGAATGAGTTTAAAGTCATTTGTAAAAATCAATGAATTTTTTTTCCCCTGAGATTATTAAGAATTGTTTTAAAAGATTTTTAAATAGTAGAATTATTGGGTTTTTTTCCCTATCTCAAAATCATAACATAGTTATTAAACAGTTTATCAATTTTGAAATAACAAATTTTTTGTGCATATTTTTTTTTTTTTATTAAATTTTTAATGTGTATACATACTAAAAATACCATAAGCGTATATTATTACTTGCAGCTAAATAGTTAGTTCGATGGAAAAATAAAATCGCTAATCTATCTCTTTTTATGTAATGAAAAGCATTTAATAAATAGAGCAAATAAATACAATAGTAAATAATAGGGATTGTTTATATTAAATGAAATATCTCAATATAAAATAAAAATTAGTAAAAAAAGTTTAATTCCTCGTGGCTTTTAATCAATTTATCAGATCATTACATTATCATCATCTATTTTAATCCACCCATTTTCCAGTAAGGGGCAATTAATTGCCGTATTTCCTTTTTTCCATTTACACAATGAATCCATTCCGATTCCAGTCCTACATTTTCTTGCTCAGATTACCCCCAAAAGGTTCGAACGGGCGGGATTACCAGTGTTCCAATTTCTAGAAATGGCCCACTCTCCTCTTTTTTTTTGTATCGAATAATTTTACAACTTTATTTCCTCTCCTGGCTGTTTATGTTATCCAGTTGATAGCTTTCGGATCGCATGTTTCTAATAAAGAGGATTTCCATTTTCTGAATTTCGTTGTTTGTGGTGTATGGGGAGGGGGAGGTAGAGAATTAAGCCATAACTAAAGGCAATGTCTTCTGGAGTTTTGTTTTCTTTTGGATGTAAATTTTGTAAAGAAATCTGATGGCAAGAAAAAAAATATCCTCATTGAAGTGAAATTGGTTAATCGATGAAAGATTATGGATGCTAATGTCATTCGACTTGACTTTGCCCGTGCAGCATGATTATCGTCTTTTATTTAAAATTGCAGACGATATGATCACAAAAAGGACGATTTTAAAAGGATATAATTTAGAGTTACATTCTAAATTTTCATGTAAAATCTGTATATCAGCGGATGTATAGTACTGTATAGTTTATGGATTATTAAAATATAGCCTGTATATTTTATTCAATATACTCTTATTTATATTTTTATGAACTCTAAAATAGCATTGCCGAAGAAATAAAACAGATGATATGTTATGCTACTGCAAAATATATCTAACATTGTAAAGCACATCTTTAACACACAAGACACATTCCACTCTGTATCTATTCATTTTGCTTTCGCAATTTCTGAGGTCAGTTTTTTCTTAAGTTGTTTACTGTATGCACATCTTCCCTCCTCTGAGTGTTCTCTGGTGCATTAGCATAGATCCAATAAATAAAACTCCGCCGAGTAGCTTTTAGTGCAGACTGCTCGAACTTATAAATATCTCCTGCATCCTTTTTGCACTATAGTTTTTAACTTATTATCGTTAAGAATCCTTCGCACAGTTCGCAGTTATCACAAAATCTTAAAAAATTTTTGGGGGGTCCCACATTTCCGCTAAAATAGTAATAACTCTATAATTTTATACACCACCATTCCGCTTTTCCAGATGTCAATAATAAATCACCCTACACAGATACTTCGCATATGTTAATTATCTATCGTAGTCTGTCACATAATCAGCTGATGATTAATATCCATATTATTACGAAACAACATTTTATCTGCATATAAAAAGTTGCTCTGCCGAATTTTTATTCTTAAGTCCTTGTATTAGCGATTCTAAATGGGAGAAAATTTTGTCTTCTCCATGTTATCGGAATAGGTCACTAGCTGTCTTTTTGACTTAGATTCAACCCTCTGACGAGTAGAAATAATTTAAAAATTTTTCATAAGCTTATTTCAATTTCTTTGATTAGCTATTCTTATAACTTTAGTTTAATTTATTTCTGAGTTTTTCATACATAATGTTTTAACTTCCTTTCACAAGTTTTGTCATATTTAAAATTCTTTTACAAGATAATATTTATGTAACTAAATAATGTAAAATTGTTCTAAAAGGGGATCAAGTGAAAGCAAAGACAATTTTATTTCAAAAGGAAAATGATATTTTTCAAAGAAAGAAAATCGTTTGAAATTCTATATATATATTTTTATCATTATTAAAGATTGCTGTTATGCGTTTTTATTCTTACATTACATTCCAAATTTCATAGATAACCTGTATATCGGCGAAGCCAAGTGTATAATTTTTAAATATACTTTTATTTCATTTTTTATGAATATCGTTGTAGCATATGCAGTAAAATAAAACAGATACAATTTTATGTTACTGCAAAAAATATATCTAACATTGTAAAAAACATATTTTTAACACACAAGACACGATCCACGGTGTATCTATTCATTCTGCTTTTGCAATTTCTGAGGTCAATTTTCTTAAGTTGTTTACTGCATGCACATCTTTCCTCCTCCTGAGTGTTCCCTGGTGCATTAGCATAGATCAAATAAATAAAATTCCGCCGAGTAGCTTTAGTGGAGACTGCTCGAACTTATAGATATCCGCTGCAGCCTTTTTGCATCCGAAAAACCATGCATTTCTCTTCGGAAATGGAACGGCTCTGCAAAGGATGTGTTCCTTTCATATCGGCGACGCACTTATGTTCGTGATGGAGTTCATAAAAAAGCAGCGCATGGCCTTTCACATGCGAAACATCCAGTCTATATCGCATGCAAAAAAGCAGATATAGATGTCAGTTACTAAGTTGACGGCCTTTTAATGTGACGAGTAAGCCTCCTCTACTAGAAACTTATGACGCTTTTTGATGAATATATTCTAATGTTTTGTTTTCCTCTACATACAGATATAAGGAAGGGTTTTTTATTGTGAAAAATAACCTGCAGCAGAAACTTATGTTACACTTCTTCATCTAGATCAAAGGGAAACAGTAATATTAATTCAATTTCCTCTTAATTTTGGAGTTTATTTGTGTAATTTACTTAATCGGGGAATGAAATAAATGAATTTTTAATCGGTGAAATGAAAGAAAAAATTATGTAAATCGCTTTGGTGGAAATATCTTTATGTGAAATCTTGTTGCATGGAAAAATATATTATGACGCGAGTGTCTGCCATTCTTTTTTCTAAGAAACATTTAAGGAAAAGTTTTGAAATGTTTATAAGAATGTTCTACATTTATTCTCATATAATTGTGTAACGTAATCATGTACGTAAATATATGGTTTTATACTACAGGGGATAAAGCCAAAAAAAGGCATTGGAGTTCTCTGAAATTTTCGATATATTGTTACTGCTTGTTTAAAATCTTGTTTTTATCTGTAAAACGCAATGATTTTTTTTCAACTGATATTATTAAGAATTGTTTTAAAAGATTTTTAAATAGTAAAATTAATGAGTTGTTTTCCTAGCTCAAAGATGATATAATTATTAAATAGTTTATCAATTTTAAAATCATAAATATTTTTTGTAGATTTTTTAATTACCTTCATTAACGTGTATATATACTCAAATACCATAAGTAAATATTATTATTTACAACTAATTAGTTAGTACGCTAGAAAAATAAAATCTGTTATCTATCTTTTTCCTGTATGAAAAGCATTTGATATACAGAACAAATAAATACAATGATAAATATTAGTGATTGTTTTTATTAAATGAAGTATATAAATATAAAATAAAAATTTTAATTATGTTAGAGCTAAGTTAAAATTAGCATTCCGTTTAATCAATTTTATCAGATCATTACACCGACCATCATCTTTTTTAATCGATCCATTTTCAGAGAGGAGCTATTAAATGTCTGATTTTCTTCTTTTCCATTTACACAATGAATGCATTCCGATTCCGGTCCTATGCATTTTCTTGCTCAGATCACCCCCACAAGGTTCGAATGGGTGGGATTACCAGTGCTCCAATTTCTACAAATTGCCACTCTCCTCTATTTTTGTATCGAATAATTTTACAAATTTATTTCCTCTCCTGGCTGTTTGTTTTATCCAGTTGATAGCTTTCGGATAGAATTTTGCTAATAAAGAGAATTTCCATTTTCTGAGTTTCATTGTTTGTGCTGTATGGGGGAAAATGAATTGAGCATAAATAAAGACAACATCTACTGAAGTTTTGTTCTGGAGTCCTTTTGCCATTATATAAACACACCCTAGTATATAGTTTAATTATAGTTTCATAGGTATTCTACTAGAGTATCTTAGGTTTTTTTTGTCGTAACTTCTCAGTGTCATTAACAGAAGACTGGACTTTATAACAAAATTAAATTTTCTGACTGTGACGAATATAAAGATCCTAAATGCCTGGTAACCTCACCTGAACACACACCTCATAACTAAACAAACCCACTCCCACGCATCCCTCCGCGGGTGGAGGCTTTTAACAGCCATCCATCTAATGGACGCCCGAGTTTAACAGTTATCAGACGCTACCGCGAGTTCCTTTTATTCTGCGAGAGGACAAGTTTGGGCTCGCCCTTTCATCAGCTGCGACGCGCGGCCATCCGTCATTCGCAGCAGACTGACTCGAATGAGGTGACGGTGGTTTGTCTCAGGTGAAAGTGATCTCGTCACCTGTCATTCCAAATGTTTTGTTGCAGTTTTTGAGGAGAAGGCGGAATTCCAATTCCATTTCTTAAAATTTCTTTATAAAGGTTTGCTGGAATTCGAATGCAAAAATTCTAAATTATTATTCAATACCGATTTCTTAAGCATAGAAAAATTAGTATTTGTTGCCAAAACTGGTTTATCATCGAATATTTTTAACAATGATATACAATATGGTTTGGCAGTAGTGTTCATAGGTACGTCAATTTCAGATTTGTATTTTTTTATTACAATGAAATTTTTCATTTTTGATGTGAAAAGGTCTATAAAATCGATTCGTATAGATAGAAATTTAGGATTCCAGCATTGTGTTTTCATGTCTACTTTAAAATTTAATAACTTCAAAGTTATACATCATTTGGTAAATCTAAATAGATCATGACAGGGCCGAAGATCTCTTTTGTAGTAGTCTTGAGCCTCTTTTTGGTGGACAATCGGCCAGCTTGTCTCCACAAATGCCATAATAGCCAGGTATCCTCTGAAGTACCTCCCGTTTCATTTTTAAGTCAGAGATATATAATGTTAATGTAAAATGATGTATTGTATTTTATATTGGTAACAACTTAATAACGGTACGTAAAACTCAAATTTGGGATTGTGATGGTAATTTATTTCGACCCGTTAGACTATTATAAAATATCTTACAGAAATAAAATAATGTTACCATTACATAATAAGTAGCATTGACTACACAGAGTTGAAAAATTTTAATGAATAAACCAAGTTTAAAGATTGAAAATTTTAACAAATTTAATATTTACATCTAGAGAAAAAACAAATAATAAATATATTATGTTCCAAAAAATATTTATGTTGAATCATTTAATTGGAATATCGGAGCTATTTTAACTATCGGTTTTAATATTTTTCCATATATCTAAACATAAAAAGGCAGGAAGTACAATATTTCCTACCGATAAAAATTTAAACATCTTTAGACACTTAAAAAGTTCTAAAATTAAGAAAACAAAATTAGAGAAAGAAGGTTTTAATTTTGTTATTGTTTATCTTTTTTTTTTTTTTTAAATTAAACATTATGGTATTATTAAATTATCGTAATTAAAAATATCGCAAATTTCCAGTAATATGTAAAGAAATTAATCCCAAAATTTTTAGTGATAATTCTGAGATGCTTTTAATAAATGGAATATTTATATATACGGAAAAATAGGTAGTAAATATTTTTAGGTTTTAAAAACATTTATGTTGAATCATTTAATTGGAATTTAGAAAAATATTTTAATTATCTGTTTTCATACTTTTCAAGAGATCTAAGCATAAAAAGCGGTGAATGCAATATTTCATACTGATAAAAATTTAAACATTCTTAATCACTTAAGAAGTTTAGTAAAAAATTAAGAATACAAAGTTTTAAATTTGTTTTTCTTAATTTCACCTTTTCTGTTTTTTACATTAAAAATAATCAATCGTAAGTTTTACAGTAGTATGTAATCAGATAAGTCGAAAAACAATAACTGTTTATTTCAAAAAAAGGAACATAAAAAGAGAGAATACTCCGTTCCATTTCTTTATAGGAAATTTTGCTCAAGACAAGAAAATGAAAAGAATAAATTCAGTGCCTGATGTATTCCCTTATGAAAGCAAAACAGAAATAGGACGTAGGCTTGAAATTGCGATGCTGCTTTTCAAAGTCTTCCCAGGAGTTAATCAAAATTTCCCTTGTCTCAAATTTACCGAAAATTCTAAATTTATTTCGCTTTCTCTTTTGACCCAGTACAGCAGTTCCATTTTTTCCGAAGCAATCCCTTTCTAATTCAAAGGGGCGCTGCTCCAGAAGTTTGATTTCTTTCTCCAATAATCCGCTCATTCGTCTGGTGATTTGAGATGCGAACGTGCCTTCTTCTCATTGATTTGGATATTTAAATAAACAAAGATCTGAAAGATATACTTTTTTTTTTACCTAGACAGTTTAACATATTTTTTTCTACACCCACCCATGTATGATACCCAGATACTAAATTCATTATTACGTAATGTTTCAAAAATTAGTAACTAAGATTAAATTTGAGATCGTGTTATAGTTTATAGAACATTTAATTTGTATAATTTAGGTCGACGCAATTCATCTAAAATTTTTAATTTAACTTTTTGTATATATTTATTTATTATTGTTATTATTATTATTATTATTATTATTTTTTTTTTTTTTAGGTTTTAACACGATTTTAATTATAACTGTCTGAAATAATTTTTTATCTTTCCTTAAAGTATCACGTTTAACGTTTTAATGGTAGATAAATTAATGTATTGTATTCATTGGAAACATTTGAATAGAATTTTATTTACAACTAAGGAAAATGTATGATTACAAAGGCCGTGCCGCAAAATATTTCATATAAGGCATTCCAAGCCACTGTAATGATGTTTGTGGTTATTTATAAATCTTTTCTCCCACTTTATTAAATTCGACACATGTAATTGCTAACTTTAAGGCGATATATTAGCGTCACTGCCCTGATAATGCAAAAACTTTCTGCCTCCTCCTTTTCCTGAGGCCCCAATACATAGACATAAACTTGTTAATTTGCCAGAGTCCGGGAACTGATTGTGGTCAAATGAAATACGAGGTTTCCCCTCCGCTCGTTTTCCGCCGTCCATTATAGTTTCTCGGTTTAGCAGATATGGGAAGTAAAGCGTAACAGGACCCTATAAAACATGGGGATTTATGGGCTCTCGTCTGCCATTAATGAGAAATATTTTATTGCTGCAGAGGGAGTGAGTTGATCAATAAGAACTGTTCGCACGTCCTCCAATTTCGACGCTTCCGAAGAAATCATCTTTATGGCTGTAGTCGAGAACTCGAGTCGAATCATTGAAAAATCTTTACGGGACCGTTTCGTGGCAATTCGCGACTTCCCCTCCAGGGATAGTTTATTGGGTTCTTTTAATTGGAAATAATTGATAACGTTTTTTCCTTGCATCTTAATTTCTGTCAAAACATTTAGAATCAGTGAGGCATAATAAGAGTAATAGTAAGAGAAAGATAATAACAGATAAATATAAAAATGCAATTTTTAAATAAATTAAGATGGCTTCCTGAGAAATCAACTCTTTTCAAGATTCACATGATATTGAAAAATTATCATAAAAAATAAAATACTTTCTTGAATACCCTTTATTGGACATCCCTACTCTCTTTCTCCCTTTCTCCCCTCTGGACATCTGACATTGCCTATTTTTAATAGAAAACTAACAATAACATTAAAAACAACAAAGGGATATTAATTAAATAAAAACAACAACATTAAGCAATATAAATTAAATGACAATAATAATGCTTTGATTCATTAATGGTGCAAGCAAAATTAAATGGTATTAATTAAATGGCAATAAAAACATTAAATGATATTAATTAAATCAGAATAACAACAAATTATATTGAATAAGTACAATAACAATTTTAAATGATATTAATTAAATGACAGTAGCAACATTGTATTAATTAAATTGCCATAACTTTAAATGATACTATTTAAATCACAATAACATCGAATTATATTAAATAAGTGACAATAACAATTTTAAATGATATAAATTAAATGAAAATGACGACATTGTATTAAATGGCAATAGCAACATTAAAATTTTTTATTAATTAAATGACAATAACAAGAAATTATATTGAATAAATGACATTAACCATTTTACGACACAACGACAATTTGAGCTAAACTTTAACAATTAGTCCAATCTTTGACGAATTAAGATTGTCTGCTTTTCAATAAACAAAACTGGCATTAATATTTTATTACGACATTTCAAAAAGCTTCAACTTCATCTTGAATTTTTTGTGATTGTATTTGAATTGTGTTTCATATCAAAAGCCTTATTTAGTACTTACTTGTTATCAATACTTACAACCGAAAAAGTTAAAGAAACTTTTAAGAATTCCTTTACACTTACAGGATACTCTCTGTTCATCATGCAACAAAGAAAATCCCGTATCAGCAGCACAGGTAACTCTGATATCTTTTTATTTTTTTACATTTCGTTTCAGTTGCAATCAATTAATTAAATTCTCGACAGTTAAAAACTGTATTCTATAAAACACTGAAGAGAACATTTTATTTTTAAAGTTATTTCTAAAGCTTTTGTGTCAAGTTATTTTACTTTATTTATTATTTTGTTGCGCATGTACTTGAGTATAAAAAAGGATCTTATTTAATTACATGTTATCAATAATAGCGATCGAGATAGTTAAAGACTCCCTAGGAATCAAAGGCTGCAATTTTATCTGATTAATAAGGATTATTTCCAAAGTCTATATTTCATTCATTCACCTACGCAGCAGAGAAAATCCTGTATCAGCAGCACGGGTAACTCTGATATCTTTTTCTTTTATTTCGTTTTACATGCAGTAAATTAATTAAATTCTCGTCGGCTAAAAACTGTGTACAATAAAAAAAAAAAAAGACGAGAATATTTTATTTTTAAACTTACTTCTAAAGCTTTTGTGCCTCAATAATTTTTTGTCTATGTATTTGAGTCATGTTTCAGTAAAAAAAATATCTTATTTAATTACATGTTATCAATAATAGTGACCCAGAAAGTTAAAGACACCTAAAGAATTTAACGCTCCAATTTTATTTGATTAATAAGCGGCAAAACACAGCTATCTGTATGTGGTAAGTCTGCTGTGTAGGAGTATTTACGTCGTCCAATCAGACACGAGGAAGCTGGAAAAATGAAAGAGGCTTTATTTTGCCCTCTTTTGAACAATATCCACAAAGGAATTTTAGATTTCATTCATTCACCAACGCAACTGAGAAAATCCTGTATCAGTAACACAGGTGACTCTGATATCTTTTTTTTACATTTTATTATTTTACTTGCAGTAAATTACTTAAATCTCGACTGTCAACAGCAAAAAATTGTCTAGACTTGACTACAATCCAAATATTTTATTTTGAAACTTATTTCTAAATCTTTTGTGTATGTACTTGAATTGTGTTTCATAAAAAAAAGTCTTATTTAATTATTTAATTGCATGTTATCAATGACAGTGGCCGAATAAAGCTAATGACACCCTAGGAATCAAAGGCTCCAGTTTTATCTGAGTAATAAGGACTGCCTCCCAATGCAGCATACTGTCATTCGAGTGCGGTTAAGCCTCTTTTCTCCCCCCCCAGTATTTGCTTCATCTCTTCAGACCTGAGGCAGCTGGGGAGATAAACGAGGTTTTATCCTGCCCCCTCTGCTGTGAATAATACCCAGGGAGGAAGAACTCCGCATTTCATTCGCAGAGCGGTGAATATAGCATTCTCTGAATCTCGTGGGGATAAAATTTCAAATTCACGAAACAAGAATTAAATGCAGAGTGATATTATCGTGCCATCCAATAAATTCAGATTGTACGATTCGCTGTGAAGGAACTGTCACAAACCATTTTCATACCATTACGTGCTACGAGATTTATAACTTTATATGTTGGTGGATGATAGGAGTTTAACATGCGACTTCAAGGATTGTGACTTTATTAGAATATTTATTTAACTAGGCCTACATTTTTGTAAAAGTTAAATCTCCTTTTAAGTAGTCTTACAATGAACACTTGTACTTAAAATGAAAGAATTTTGCTTAATTTTAAATATTTACTAGGGATATCTTTTTTTCTAAGGATATGTTTTTATTAGACGTCTAATTAGCCTAAAAGTGTGCAAAGATTGATCGTAGAGGGACAAACCAAACCAAACCTTTCATTAGGTATCCATATTTCTTGCTACACCTATCTAGAAAATACAAGGATTTTGTTTAATTTTAACTATTTGCTAGCGATACGTTCTTCTAAGTCTTATCTCATTAGAGGTCTAATTAGCCTAAAGTGAGCAAAAAATGGCAGTAGCACGACAAACCAATCCTTTCATTAGGTAGCCATTTTCTTATAAAATGATTCAATAATACAAATAGAGCAATCTATAACTCTGTGCAAGAATTATTATTATGTGTAATATAGACTCTTTTGACATCTATTTTTAATATAAAACAGAAAAAAAAGCGGTAAAAATTACAGGATTGTATAATTGCGCGGTATAATAATTATATAATTAAATAATATAAAAACTGTTCTCAAAGATCACCAAGTGAAAGCAAAAACAATTTTATTTCAAATTAAAAATATTTTCATGAAAATAAAATCATTTAGAATTCTGTAGTATTTTTTAATTTTTGTAAGATTCTGCAAAAGCGTTTTGTTCTTACATTAAATTCTAAATTTCATAGATTACCTGCATATCGGCTGAAGCCTATAGTATATTTTTTTCCATATACTTTTATTTGTTTTTACGAACATTGAAATAGCATATGCAGTAAAATAAAACAGATACTATTTTATGCTACTGCAAAATACATCTAACATTGTAAAACATATAAAGACACGTTCCACAGTGTGTCTATTCATTCTGCTTTCGGAATTTCTGGAGGTCAGTTTTCTTAAGTTGTTTACTACATGCATATGTTTCCTCCTCCTGAGTGTTCCGTTGAATTAGCATAGATTCAATAAATAAAATTCCGCCTAGTAGTTTTAGTGGAAACTGTTCGAACTTATAAATATCTACTTCTGTATCCTTTCTGCATCCGAAAAACAATGTATTTCTCTTCGGAAATGGAACAGCTCGGCGAGAATGTGTTCCTTTCATATCGGCGATACACTTAAGTTCGTGATGGAGTTCGTAAAAAGCAGCGCGTGGCTTTTCACATGCGAAATATCCACTCAATATCGCTCCAAAAAAACATATATATATATGTCAGTTGCTAAGTTGAAGGCCTTTAATGCGACGAATAAGCCTCTTCTACTAGAAACTTATGACGCTTTTTGGCGGATAGATTCTGATGTTTTTATTTGTTTCTACATACAGACATAAGAATGTTTTTTGTAATGCATGAATGTAATATAAGAATGTATATTTTTTAATGTCTGACAGAATAACCTACTGCAGAAACTACTGCCTTCTTCATCTATTTACATCCTTCTTCATCAGCAATTTAATTCAATTTTTTTTCCTTCTAACTTTTCAGTTCATTTGTGTAATTTACTTGGTTTTACTTAAGCAGAGTAATGATGAAAGTAAGAAGAATTATGTAAATCGCTTTTGGGGAAATAGTTTTTGGAGGAATCTTGTTGCATGGAAAATATATGTTATTATGCCAGTGTTTTCCATTATTTCTTTTAAGAAATTTAAATCTTTAAATTTTAAGGAAACATTTTGAAATGTTCTTTATCATGTTCTACATTTGTTCTCATATAATAGCCATTACATCATGTATATATACATATATATATCGTTTTTTATACTATAGGTGATAAAGTCATAAGCCATTGCAGTTTTGTGAAATTTTAGATATATTGTTACAAATAACATTTGAAATAGTGGTTACTGACTTGTTTTTAAAGTCATTTGTAAAAAGCAATGATTTTTTTACTGACATTATGAATAATTGTTTTAAAAAGACTTTTAAGTAGAAGAATTAGTAAGGTATTTTTTCTTCTAGCTCTGAGATAATGACATAGTTATTGGATAGTTTATCAAATTTGAAATAACAAATCTTTTATAGATTTTTATTATCTTTATTAATGTATATACATAATGAAATACCATAAGCGAATCTTATTATTTTACAGCTAATTAGTTAATTCGATAAAAATTTAAAATCTGTTATCTATCTCTTTTTATGTATGAAAAGCATTTGATACACAGAACAAATAAATAAAATGGTAAATAATAAGGATTGTTTCTACTAAATGAAATATCTAACTATAAATAAAAATTTTAATTATGTTGGAGCTAAGTTAAATTCGCATTGCTTTTAATCAGTTTTATCAGATCATTACATCAACATCGTCCTCTTTTTAATCGATCCATTTTCGGTAAGGAGCAATTAAAGGTCTGATTTTCCTTCTTTTCCATTTACACAATGAATGCATTCCGATTCCGGCCCCGTGCTTTTTCTTGCTCAGATCACCCCCAAAAGGTTCGAATGGGTGGGATTACCAGTGTTCCAATTTCTACAAATGGCCACTCCTCTTTTTGTATCGTATAATTTTACAAATTTATTTCCTCTCCTGGCTGTTTGTTTTCTCCAGTGGATAGCTTTCGGATAGCATTTTGCTAATAAAGAGGATTTCCATTTTCCTGAGTTTCATTGTTTGTGTGCTGTATAGAGGGAAAGAAAATTAAGTATAACAGACGACAATATCTTCTGGAGTTTTGTTTTCTTCGGATGTAAATTTTGTAAAGAAATCTGATGGCAAAGAAAAGAAAATAACCTCATTGGAGTGAAATTGTTAATCGATGAAAGATTATGGATGCTAATGTTATTCGACTTGCCTTTTTGCACGTGCAGCATGATTATCGTCTTTTATTTAAAATTGCAGACGATATGAATCACAAAAAGGATGATTCGAAAAAGGATATGATTAAGAATTTGTTTAACCTTCATTAAATCATGTAGCAATTAAATATCAAAGAGAATTTCAAAAAAAAAATCTTTCATTGAATCGTCATTCAATGAAAGATATTTTTAACGCAAATAAAGTGGATAAATCATGGCAATTGTTTTTAAATGTTAATCACTTACTTCTAGATTTCATTTGAATTTTATTTATTATAATATAAAATAATGAGAAATATTTTCATTGTTTTTTTTTAAATAAATCGCTTTGGTATTATTACATGACGTTATTCTGCTTATAAATAGAAAGCATTTAATGATTTCACCTTCATTAGTTTTACAAAATGTATCAATCACATTAAAATTGCAACTTAAAAATTTTACTTATAAAAGTAAAGCTACTACCATAAAAAAATTATAAAGAAACTAAAATGTTCTATTTAATGATAGTATTTAGGAACCGTTCATTGCATGAATGATAAATTATAAGGATTTATTTCTTACGATTTATTTCTTTCGTGGTATAATAATTATATAATTAAGTGTATTAAAATTGTTCCAAAAGGAGATCAGGTGAAAGCAAAGCGTTTTATTTTGAAATGGAAAGGATATTTGTCAAGAAAAGAAAATCGTTTGAAATTCTATAATTTTTCATTTTTAAAGATTTCAGTGATGCATTTTTATTCTTAAATTCAATTCTAAATTTCATGGGTAATCTGCATAACCGCCCAACCGATTATATATATTTTTCAACATATTTTTATTTGTTTGTTATGAACATTTATATAGCATATGCAGTAAAATAAAACAGATAATATTTTCGGATACCGCAAAATATATCTAACGTTGTAAAAATATCTTTAAACACAAGACACGTTCACGGTGTATCTATTCATTCTGTTTTCGCAATTTCTGGAGGTCAGTTTTCTTAAGTTGTTTACTGCATGCACATCTTCTCTCCTCAAGTGTTCCGGGGCATTAGCATGGATCCAATAAAATAAAATTCCGCCGAGTAGTTTTAGTGGAGACTGCTTTAACTTATAAATATCCACTGCATCCTTTTTGCATCGAAAAACAATGCATTTCACTTCGGAAATGGAACAGTTCTGCAAGGATGTGTTCCTTTTATATCGCCGAGCACTTATGTTCGTGATAGAGTTCGTAAAGCAGCGCGGGGCCTTTTCACATGCTAAACATCCAGTCGATATCGCCTCCAAAAAGACGATATAGATGTCAGATGCTAAGTTGACGGCCTTTAATGCGACGAGTGAGCCTCCTTCTACTAGAAACTTATGACGCTGTTTGGTGAATAGATTCTAATGTTTTGTTTGCTTCTATATACAGATAGAAAGAAAGTTTCTTTTTTTGTGAAAAAATAACCTGCAGCTGAAACTTATGTTACGCTTTCTCATCTAGATCAAATGAAAACTCAACAATTTTCATTCAATTTTCTCTTAACTTTGGAGTTCATTTGTGTATTTTTACTTGTTTTTATTTAATCAGTGTATTGAAAGAAGTAAGAAAAATTATGTGAATCGCTTTTATGGAAATAGCTTTAGGAGGAATCTTGTTGCATGGAAAATATATGTTAGTCTGCTATTGTTTTCCATTCATTTTTTTAAGAAATTGAATCTTTAATATTTAAGAAAAGCATTTTGAAATGTTCTTTTTTTGTTCATGTCTGCATATATATATGGTTTTATACTATAAGTGATAGAATCTTAAGCTATTGGAATTTTGTGAAATTGTATATATTGTTACATTTGACATTTGAAGGAGTGGTTACTAACTGAGTGTAAAGTCATTTGTAAAAATCAATGAATTTTTTCCCTGAGATTATTAAGAATAGTTTTAAAAGATTTTTAAATAGTAGAAAAAGTGAGTTTTTTTCCTTCCTCAAAGATGATGACATAGTTATTAAATAGTTTATCAATTTTGAAATAACAAATTTTTTGTAGATTTTTTATTACCTTAAGCTACCTTTACCTTTGCTATCTGTCACTGCAGCAGAATGCCTCCGATGAGGTGACGGCGATTTGTCTCAGGGGAAAGATCGTCGCCTGTCGTTCCCAATGTTGTGTTGCCTCTGGGAGGAGAAGGCGGAATTCCAATTCCCTTTTGAAATATCTGTATAAAGGTTTGTTGGAATTCGAACGAAAGGAATTCTAAACTAAGATTCAATACCAATTTTTTATGCACAGAAAAATTATCATGTGTTGCCAAACTGGTTTATCATCGAATATTTTTAACTATGAACATAGAATACGGACTGCGAGCATAAGTTTTCATAGATTCGTTAATTCAGTTTTGTCCGTTTTTCCATTCTGATAAAAAAATTCTAGTTTTGGATGTGAAAACATCTATAAAAATCGACTCTTATAGATAGAAGATTCAGTATTCCAGCGTTTTGTATTCTTGTCCAGTTTAAAAATTTTAATAACTTCAAAGTTGTACATCCTTTGGTAGATCACCGTGTAGACAAGGACTGAAATATTGTAGAGGTGAAGGGCAATGTAACTGGGAGAGGAACGGGAAGGTGGAGATGGCCTAGAATCCTGAACCTCCCCATCAATTCCCGCTGTAATATATTGCGACGTGTTACGCGAGTGGTCAAGTGCTCATTTGGTGGAGATCTAACAAAACAGATCAATAAAAAACACAATAAAGTAAAATATATACGCTTTAAATCCAAAAATAGTGACGTTTCTGGTGACATTTAACGAAGGTAGAAAGCATAGGAGGAAGCGTATTGCAGAAGGTAAAGAGACTCAAGAGGCGAAAAACACCAAAAATCATATGGAGAGAGACAAATTGAATAAAGACCCAGAAATTTAGCTTGCGTCCCTAATCAACATTTCCTGGATACAAGGCCTGACTAGTGGTTTGTTATGTCACACACATGTGGGAAAGGGTCCTAGCAATAAACAGAGACATGCGTTTTAATCTTAAACTCATTTTATTAATATTTTAAAGCTAACTTATTATTTTTCTTAATTATTTTTATATGAAACTCACAATAAAATTGTAATTACATTGTAAATTGTGTAATTAAATTGAAATGCACGAAATTTACTCTTTATTGGAAGATACTCCAATTTACAAATTCTTTTTGAAGAATAACTATAAGAATTTGTAAATTGGAGTATCTTCCAATAAAGAGTAAATTTCCTGCATTTCAATTTTATTTCATTAATAAAATAAACTTATTATAACTAACTATTTGTAGTTAGTTATAATAAGTTTATTTTATTTTAAGTAATTATCTATTAAATATCTCCTCAATTACTATTTGGTAGCTATTTTATTCTAATGGAATTTAGGCAAATGGTTTAAATTAGCAATTTGGAAGTATTTAGAGAAATTATGGCTAGATTAAAAACCTTACCCTTTATTTATTTAATATTAGCAAATATCATTTTGAGAACATAAAATATCAAAGAATTTCAAACAAAATTATGCATTTTCTAATAAAAATAATATTTTTTCCTTTGTATAATTTGTTACTATTTTATTTACAATTTAAAATACCCTTTTATGATAAATTTAATCTAATTTTCAATCAAATTAAATCGTTTAAAAAGTTTTATATTTAAACTTTAAAAAAATGTACAAATATATAATAATTTATACCTTTTGAAGAACAAATATATTTTCCTTTATATTGAAAACCCAGAAAACATATTTTTATTTCTAGATATGTTATTTGCATTAAATTATTATTCTAAAATAATTTGTATAAACTCTATTTAAATGTGACTCTTTATTTCTTTTTAAACTTGTTAACATATGTTTTTGTGAATATAATATACTTTTAATATTAATCAAAACTATATTTATCTTTAAATTTGCTATACAAACTCAGAAATTAACAATGTATAAACACACAAAAAATAAATAAATAGTCATTTTATTTGAAACAAAAACATCTTTAACATATAAATACAACATAACTTTAAAATCATTAATCAGTATAAACTTTATTAAAATATATCTTTTATTTATTGTTTTAAATTATAAATTTATAAATATAATATCATTTTCAAAATCAATTAACAATTTTTAAATTTGTAGTACAAACTTACAATTAATGAATAAACACACAAGATCGAAGTAAAAAAAAAATTAATGAGACAAATATTTCTTTGATATATATATATATATATATATACCGAGCAAATATAAATATATAATTAATATATGAAATTAAATAAATAATTAAATACGAAAAGGAGATAATGCAATTACAAAAAATAAAAGAACAATTTTTGCATTAAAATAATTTTCCAAAAGCTGTAAATAAAATGATTTAAAGATCATATTAAAATTGGTTTATACCAAAATTTTTCCTTATCAATCATTTAAAATTTTCTTTTAGTGCTAATTTCTGGTGTTATGTGAATTATTTGTTTTCAAAATAAATTCTTTTAAATGAGCACTATGACAGCATTCATTACTTAAAACATCCACTTTCATTAATAAAATTAAATGTTAAATTTGTTGCAATTAGTCTTTGATTAGTCTGATTCAAAAATGAATGTTCATTATCATAAGAAAGTAATTTTGTACAATGAGGTAAGTATAAACTATTACATTAACTGCATATGGAGTAAATTACCTGTATCAAGATTTTGAATGATCAGATAACTGTTATTAAATTATTAGATAGATTCAAAACCAATATTTTGACATTTTAGTTTCTTTAGCAATATTCGAGCATAATATCCTCATAAACAACCTTATATATAAAACGAGGTTGAATTTTAATGATATCCTCTTCAGAGAAAATTAATTTAAAATATTAAAAGTTCAAGGAATCTTGGAAGTTATTTTTAGAATCTAAATCTTTTGGATTAATATTATGTGCAGTTAATAATCCATATTTTTTGAAACCATTGTTAAAGGCGTAACGTTTTGCATTCTTAATTTAACCTTCACTTCATAAATGTGTCGAAATGATTTTAAATACTGAAACCTAGCAAGTGTTTGCATTTATCAAAATGATCCAATAAAGAATCCATTTGATTTTTACCAGGAAGGAAATATTTAAACTGTAATTTATTTACACATTATTTTGCCATTTCAAGTAAAATATCTTTGATGTGTGACTGAAAGCATAATGTGTTTATTTTGTAAATATTTCTGTTTTACAATTTTTATTTTTACAAGTCTATGCATAACATTTTTTTATTTAAAAAGTCTAAAATTTTGTCAAAGTGACCGGAAAAATCGGTGTTTGGTATGGATAGAGCAAATGTTGTCTATAAAAAAAGTACTTTAACATTTGCAATCTTCCACCACGTTTAAACTAAAAATAAAATGGATTTTGTTGTTGTCGTGTTTTTCGTGAAAGGAGAGAAGAAGGGCGCAGATTTTGTTATGATGGAGCACCCGTAGGTAGAAGTCTGACTTCTGTTCCATGTCCCTGAAGAAGGAAGGCAGTGCCCTTCCAGGAAGAGGAACTATGCATTGCGTATCGCATGGAGAAAAACCGGGGAAAATTTTCCCCAGGTAGTCGGCATTAATGGAGACAGAATGCTGACCATCAGAAACGCCCTCGAGTCTCCTCGTTTTTTGACACAGTTTTTACAACAAAGCCACAGTGGATTAGACCCCCCATCCTAATGCTCACCGCTGTACCTGTTGCCACTAGAGCCACGAGTCAGGCCGGATGCTATTTTATAATATATATACTATAAAATTTATTATATACATTATGTAATAAATTTTATTTTATATTAATATATATATATATTTACATATATTAAATTATTTTTATTTCTCTAGACTTGGAAGGAAAAGTACTTTTACAGTAATATCATGAGCATATTTTACTAAGTAATTGCTTTCTATTTCGGTGAAATGCTTGCTTTTAATAATGGAGATTTATTGAAATATTTAAAATCTGGAAAATGTAATCATGGATCAGCATTTTTTACAGTTTTTTTTTTTTTTTTTTTTGTATTTATTTTAATATGTGCACTGAATATATGACAATAAAATAAAGGTTCAATAGCAACACAACAATGTTGTAAATAAATTTTATTTTGGAAGGAGAGTAAAAAATATAGTATTGCTTTTATTGTTAATACAATTATTGCCACCAAATTCACCTAGTACATTAAATCCAATGTCATGGAAATCAGCCAGAATTTTTTCTATGATACAGTGCAATTATTCTCCTATAATTTTTTTAACTGCGATTATATGACCTTACTTTTTAAAAACAGAAAGGAGACTTTCAATCATAAATACGTAAGATTTTCATTATTAGATGTCATTAATGAAATAAAGTCTAAATCTAAATTAGGTTTTATATGACTTCCATCAATCATCAGTGTAACTGAAATTATTTAACAGTAACAGTAAACAGTAAAATTTATTTTATCTTCATGAATACTAAAAAGTTTTTAGAATGCTGTTCAATTTGAGGAATTAGTATTTACATATAAACAGTTTCTTAAAGTTCTAGGCCGAGAAATTGCTATATGTCGTAAATTACATCAAAAGTTATAGGTCTGAGGAGGTAAAGAATTTAAAATAGATAAAATATAAGAATTTCAGGAAAATGCCTCAAACATTACATGAAATTATTTTATTAAAAATATCGATGTATCGATATTTTTATACATTAAGAAAACGACACTGACCACAGAATTCTTCACTTTTAATTCCATTTTTTTCTAGATTTTTGTCATTTATGTTAAACGAAAAATGCTGTATTACAAAAAAAAAATATTTTTTAACTTTTAACCTCTACATCCATAGGACATCCGTCCACGAACCAGAAGCCTGTGAACCAAAGCGCAGAGCGCTAGCCGTTTGTCCATTAGGCCGCTGAAAAGTTTTACGAATTTAAAGGTTTAATAATAATTTTTGAGGTGTTTTTAATAAATGTAAAATTGACATATAGAGAAAAACAGGCAATAAATATTTTTCCGTTCCTAAAAATATAAATAAAGCTCTCTTAAAGCTCTTCCTATAAAGCTCTCTTCCACTCGTATGAAAGAGAATACTCCAGTCCCTTATTGATTCTATTCCACGTAGGTTTGCGACACTGCTTTCAATCATGTTTGATGTGTCCTCTACAATCATTTTGTGCGATTTTGTGGCTAATTAGACCGGGACCTACAGTATAACATGGATTCCGAACCACACACAAACATAAATGCCACCGCCATGATTGGAACAGGAAGCCTGTGGTATCAAAGTGCATAGAGCCGGCCAATTGACCATAATCCCTTCCCAAAGGCTAGAGCGCTGGCCAATAGGCCATCAAGTAGCTGAAAAGTTTTAACGATTGAAGATTTTATTGATAATTTCTGAGGGGCTTTTTAACAAATGGAATATTTACAAATAGGGAAAACATGTAATAAATAATTTTATGTTTTTAAAAATATTTATATTGAATCATTTAAATAGATTTTCGGAAGCTATTTCAATAATATTTTGTTATACTTTTCCCCAAATTGAAGTTCAAAACGTAAAAGGGCGGGAAGTACAATGCAATATTTCATGCCGATAAAGTCAGTTAGTCAGTTAGACAGCTTAATAAAAATTTAAGAATACAAAATAATTAAAGAATATTTTAAATTTATTGTTGTTAGCCTATTTTATATTAAAAATAAGCATACATTTCCCAGTAGTACGTAAACAGATAAATCCAAACACAATAAATATTCATTCAAAAAAGAAACCATTTTAAATTTAAAATGTAAAGAAAAAGAAATAACCCTCTGCTCCATTTCTTTAATAGAAATTCTGTTCAAGACAAGAAAATGAAAAGAATAAATTCGGTGTGCCTGATGTATTCCCATACGGAAGCAAACAGAAATAGCACGAAGGCTTGAAATCGTGATGCTCCTTTTCAAAGTCTCCCCAGGAGTTAATCAAAATTTCTCTTGTCTCAAATTTACCGAAAATTCTAAATTTATTTCGCTTTCTCTTTTGACCCGGTACAGCAGTTCCAATTTTTGCGATTTTCCGAAGCAATCCCCCGTTCTAATTCAAAGGGGGCGCTGCTTCAGAAGTTTGGATTTCTTTCTCCAATAATCAGCTCTTTCTTCTGGTGATTTGAGATGCGAACGTGCCTTCTTCTGACTGGTTTGTATATTTAAATAAACAAAGATCTGAAAGATACTTTTTTTGCTTATATAGTTTAATATATTTTTTCCTAGACCCACCCATGTATGATACTCAGATATTAAATTGGCTGTTAGCATGATGTTGTAAAAATTACAAATGAGGTTAAATTTGAGATCTTCTTATAGCTATCAACATTATAACAAAAAATCTAATTTATATAATGTAAAATGTTAAAAACATACATCAATCTGTGCAATGTTATTTTTAATAAAAACATACTCAAACAGCCAACAATTATGACGGGTTTTTTTTATTTGCATTTAAATCATCATTTTTAAGCTTAATTTTATCATCAATAAACAGATAAGAATGAGTAATTTTCTTGAAAGTATGTCTGGTGCTACTGCAACTGCTGCTCTTGTTGTGACTTGCCTTGGTGCTTTGAGATTTGTGCTCGCTGATGTTTCTTTATCTCAAATTATCCAGCTGTTTTTTTTTTTTTTTTTAATTTAAATTTTTTTTTTGTTTAAATATAACAGACAAAACATTTTGGCAGAAGTGAAAATGAAGCACCTATAAAGGAAGAACTTTTAAAACTTGATATTCTAGAAAGCATCGCCTATGATGGCTAAAAAATTCCTTTTAAAATAAAAGAAACGTTGTTTGCACTTACTAGAAACCAAAAATATAAGTTGGTATGCTATGGGAGGTATTATATTGCCTACCTGTGGTAAAATATTTCAAAGTAAATTCCTAATAATCAATTTTGGAAAGATATTTTCTCACTTCAAGTCACGATGGCATGATCCTCTTTTAAATGTTATCCGTTCCCCCTTAACATTTAAAATTATAATGTCATCCCAAAACTTCAAATTGTCTCACTGCTATAAATCTATATTTTCTAGTAAGCGCAGAGCGACGGCCTGGAAGCCCCTTCATCTTATCAACCTCATTAAACTATGTAGCGTCGAAGTTCATCCACAGCTGTGGTAAGAAGAATCCCACAGACATTACCTTTCACAAACTCTCACAAAAATATCTTTTAATGCTAGATTAATTAGATGAAGAAATCTTCGCGCCAATAGTGTATTGCGAATTTCATAGGGCTTGAACGACTGCTCAATTTTTGAAGGAGCTCGTCGTTGAAAATGCTTTGGAGAGCAAGGGCTTTGGGCCGTTCTAATAATTTTTTTTTTTTTTACTCGTAATTGTGAATCCTTTTATTTATTTATGTGTGTTGTTGCCATCTCGACTTGACGCACTACTAAACTAGCTACCTTCAGAAAAGAAATTTTTAGTACCAACGGTTGAACTGTTATTTTTCAACTGGTGACAAAATAAACTTTATGTATTTATGTTGTTGTTCTAATACAGCTAGTAATACAGAGACAATCTTTATGCCATAAACAAGGGCTGCACCGCTGTGACTACTTTAGCACTACTCAGGGAGCACGTGTAGCTTGAATATAGGCTACGGGCACGTGTCACACTACCCCAACCCTCTATGATCCTTCTAGACCGTAAAGTGGATTCCGAAGTCCCGGCTGTACCATGGATGTTTAAAGTGGATTCCAAACCAATACAAAAATTAATAGTACAGGCGGGACTCAAACCCGAAATTTGTGTTACCAAGCGCCACAGAGCTAGACACTCGGACATTAGGCCTCCCTTTATTTTTTATGTATATATTAATAATTTGCTGCCAGGCGCCATCTTCATTCATTATATAAATTCGTGACATCAGATGTTAATTTTTGAAACACTATGTAATTCCGCACAATCCATCTAAAAATTTTAATCTACCGTTTTCTTTATATTTATTTATTATTGCTATTATTATTTTTTTTAATTTTTAACACGACTTTTTTTTTAATCTCTACTTAAAGTATCACGTTTAGAACTTTAATGATAGATAAATTAATCCATTATATTAATAGGAAACATTTGAATAGAATTTTATTTACAAGTAAAGGAAAATGTGTGATTACAATAACCGAGAAGCAAAGTATTTCATGTCAGGCATTCCATGCCACTGTAGTGATAACTGTGGTTATTTATAAATCTTTTCCCCCACTTAATTAAATTCGACGCATGTAATTACCAAGTTTAACGCGATACATGAGCGTCACTGTAATGATAATAAAAAAACATTATATCCCCCCTCCTTTTTCCCGAATCCAGGGGTAAAGTTGTTAATTCGTCCAAGTCCGGGAACTGATTCTGACCAAATGAAATGCGAGGCTTCCCACCTCGTTTTCCGCTCGGATCTCTCCGCCGTTCATTATAGTTTCTCGGTTTAGCAGATATGGGCAGTAAAGCAACAGGGCCCTATAAAACACGGGGATTTATGGGCTCGCGTCCGCCATTAATGAGAAATATTTTATTGCCGCAGAAGGAGTCGTTTGGTGAGTTGATCAATAAGACTGTTCGCACGTCCCCAATTTCCAAGGAAATCTTTATGGCTGTAGTTGAGGGCTGAATCATTGAAAAATCTTTACGGGACCGCTTTGTGGCAATTCGCGACTGAGAATCGTTTATTAGGTTCTTATAATTGGAAATAATCGATAACTTTTTTCCTTGCATCTTAATTTCCTTCGAATTCTTTAGAATCCCTAAGGCATAATAAGAGCAGTACTAAGAGAAAGATAATAAGAGTCGAATTTTAAAAAAGCAATCTATATATAAAGTAAGATAGCTTCCGAGAAATCAACTCTTTTTAAGATTTACATGGTACTGAAACATCATCATTCAAACTAAAATCCTTTCATTAATTCCCTTTATTGGAGATCCTTACATTGCTCACTTTTAAATAGAAAACTAACAATAATATTAAATGATATTAATTAAAGGATAATAAAACCATTAAACAATATTAATTAAATGACGATAATATTGCTTTTGTTGCATTATTGGTGCAAGCAACCTGAAATGATATTAATTAAATGACAATAACAACATTGTATTAATTAAATGGCAATAACAACGTAAGTAATTAAGAAAAAGATGTCTTTGAATAGTCTGATCATTTACATTGCAATAATATTAGTAGAAGTTTAAAATTGTTTCCTATGCTATATTATATAAATATAAAATCAAACACTTAGCCTTAGCAACCATAATGAAAATAAAGTAAATATAAGAAATGCTTTCGCATGGCGTATGGTGTTGTGATAAATAGATATGTTCCTTTATTATCTTTCTCGTATAAATTTATATTAATGGATTGATACGAATATTAATTAAAATTATAATTAAGTTATTTTAATCCATTTTGGAATCAGATGTACCTTATTACGCAACTTTTTTTTTTTTTGAAAATTAACTTCAATTAATTATTTAAGCTTAGTCCGACTCGTGACTCAGTGGCAACATACGCTGCTGGTGAATAGTTGGTCTGAGGTGCTGTACGCTGGCGTCTTTTGAAGACACTGCTCCTAAAATCTGTCCTGTACCCACTCATGAGATGTCCGTCCCGCGCTGTAGGACACTAAGGATAAGACACAACAACAACCTGAGCTAAACTCTAATAATTACTCCAATATTTGAGATTAAAAATTGTCTGTTTTCAATAAAAAAACTGACAATAATATTTTATTGCGACATTTCAAAAAGCTTCTGCTTCGTCTTACATTTTTTGTGATACAATTTGGATTGCGTTTCATATCAATAATCTTATTTAATACTTATATGTTATCAAAACTAATGACTGAGAAAGTTATTGAAACTCTAAGAATTTAAAGCTCAAATTTTATATGATTAATAAGAGACAAAAACCCAGTTATCTGAATGTGGTAAGTCTCTTGTCTGGGATTATTTACTTCGCCCCATCAGCCCGGAGGCAACGAGTGCAACAAGCGAGGTTTTATTTTATCCTATGTTGTAATTAATACCACAGAGAAAATTATGATTTCATTCAGATACAGGAATCTCTCTATTCACCCACGCAACAAAGAGAATCCTGTATCATCAGCACGGGTGACTGGGATATCTTTTTTATTTCACATTTAGTTTTACTTGCAGTTAATTAATTAAATATTCGACAGTTAAGAACTGTCAACAAAAAAAAATGACGGGAGTATTTTATTTTTTAAAATTATTTCTAACGCTTTTGTGCCACGTTACTTTTTTGTGTAGGTATTTGAATTATTTTTCATAAAAAAAAAAAGGTCATATTTAATTACATGTTATCAAAAATATTGACAGAAAAGTTAAAGAAACCGTAAGAATCAAAGGCTCCAATTTTATCTGAGTAATAAGGACTACTTCCAAGACAAAACAAAGTTACCTGAATGTTGTAAGTCTCTTTCTAGGAATATGTACTTCGACCCATCAGACATGAGGCAGCAAGAGAGATAGACGAGGTTCAATCCTGCACTCTGTTGTGAATAATATCCACACAGGAAGTCCATATTACATGTGTCCTTGGGTAGTGCTAAATGAGGAAGAGCGTTCGGCGGTGCAGCTCTTTGGAATGCTCACAGGGACATGGTCAATACGACCCAATCCTCGACGCAATTAAAAAACCTTGCAGTAAATTAATTAAATTCTCGATAGTTAAAAGCTACAAAAAAAAAAAATTGACAGCATTTCACTTTTAAACTTATTTCTAAAGTTTTCATGGCACGTTAATTTTTTTGTGTATGTATTTGTGTTGAGTTTCTTAAAAAAGGGTCTTATTTAATTACATGTTATCAATAATAGTGACCGAGAAAATTAAAGACACCATAAGAATCAAAAGCTCCAATTTTATCTGAGTAATAGGGACTACCTCCCAATGCAAGTACACCGATATCCGAGTGAGGTTAAGCCTCTTTTCTCCCCCTGAGTATTTACTTCGTCCCATCGGGGCCGTAGCAGCTGGAGAGATGAACGACGTTTTATCCTGCCCTCTGATTCTAATAATACCCAGGGAGGAAGAACTCCGTATTTCATTCGTCCACCCACGCAACAGAGCGACGAATGCAGCATTCTCTGATTCTCATGGGGATAAAATTTCAAATTCCTGAAACAAGAATGAAATGCAGAGTGATAGTATCATGCCATCCAATAAATGCAGATGAGCACAATTCGCAGTGAAGGATCTGTCACATACCGTTTTATATCACTGCTTGCTACGAGAATTATAACTTTGTATGTTGCTGGAGGTTAGAATTTTATATGTAGCTGCCAGATTGTGATTTTATTGCGATGTTTATTTTACTAAGCCTATATTTTCTAAAATTTTAATTTTTCTTTTAGGTAGTCTTACAATTAACATTTGTAATTAAAATAAATTGATTTTGTTCAATTTTAAATATTCACAAGAGATACGTTTTTTTTTTTGTCTCCTTCATTAAGTAGTCATATTTCATGTTACACTTATATTATAAACTAAAAGGAGTTGAGAATAAAGTAGGACACAAGATAACCTGCACAAATGAAATTTATTTTTTAAAGTAATAATTAAAGTTTTGAAATTCAAAGGATAATAATTTAAAACAGCTATATTCAAATTTTTGAAATTTTTAAAATTATTTGGAATTTTATATTAATGTGTAATTGAATCTAAAATGAGAACAATATAAAGTCGTTCTTATTTATGTGTGATTAAATGTATGAGAAAAATACCAAGACCTACTGGCTCATATTAAATATTTAAATATAAATTAATTTAAATGTTTAGTAAAATTAAAAGAATGATTACTACTTATTCTTTAAGCAAGAAAGAATAAAGTTGAAATACATAATTTTCTGGTATTTGCTAACAATAATTAAGGTCTTCCCTTAAAAGTTTAATTTCTTCTTACTTTTTAAACTTATAGGAATTGAATATTTACTTTTTTCTTTTTTGAAATGATGTGAAGAAAAGGTTGCAAATGAATAAATAGTAGAGGAATATTTGGAATCTATATCTTAAAACTATTCATAGATTGCATAAAAGCTTTACAACAAATCTTAAAACTATATAAATGAAATGATTTTAAAAGGATTCAATAATACAATAAAACTATTCATAACTCTATTTAAGGACTATTATTACATGTACTGCAGATTCTTGAGTGGCAACCACTTTTAATATAAAACTGAAGAAAACAAACGGTAAAATAATTATCCATAAAATTATAGATATTGTTTCCGAGAGAGGAGATTTTAATTTCCTTGATCAATTTTTTCATGTCCTTGATCATTTTGAACGTTTCTTATTGGTTAATTTTATTTAATTTCTTTAATGAGATCCCTTATTGGTTTATTTAAATTTCTTTCACGAGCTAATCTTATAAGTTTATTTTAATTTATTTCTGATATTTTTTATTCATAATATTTCGAAATTCTTACACGAACTTTTTCATATTTAAATTTCTTTCCCGAGATAATAATTACATCAAAAAATAATGTAAAATTATTTAAAAGATGGTCTATTGAAAGCAAAGACAAATTTATATCGAAATGAAAATGATATTTTTCAAGAAAAGAAAATTGTTTGAAATGCTAAAGTTTTTCATTTATAAAAATTTCTGTGATGCATTTTGTTCTTGCATTCAATTTTAAATTTCATAGGTAATCTTTATGTCACCCCATCCGATTATATATATTTTTTCCAAAAATTTTTATTTATTTTTTATGAACACTGAAATAGCATTATGTAGAAAAATAAAACAGATAATATTTTATGCTACCGTAAAATATATCTAACATTGTAAAACATATCTTTTAACACACAAGACACGTTCGACGGTGTATCTATTCATTCTGTTTTCGCAATTTCTGGAGGTCAGTTTTCTTAAGTTGTTTACTGCATGCACATCTTCCCTCCTCCTGAGTGTTCCGGGGCATTAGCATAGATCCAATAAATAAAATTCCGCCGAGTAGCTTTAGTGGAGAACTACTCGAACTTATAAATATCCGCTGCATCCTTTTTGCATCCGAAAAACAATGCTTTTCTCTTCGGAAATGGAATAGCTCTGCAAAGGATGTGTTCGTTTTTATATCGGCGATGCACTTATGTTCGTGATGGAGTTCGTAAAAAGCAGCACGGGGCTTTTCACATGCGAAACATCCACTCAATACCGCCTCCAAAAAAGCATATATAGATGTCAGATGGCGTTTAATGCGACGAGTAAGCCTCTTCTACTCGAAACTTATGACGCTTTTTGGTGAATAGATTCTAATCTTTTATTTGCTTCTACATACAGATATAAGGAAGTTTTTCTTTTCGTGAAAGAATAATCTAGATCAAGGGAAACTAAACAATTTTAATTCAATTTCCTTTTTAACTTTGGAATTTATTTGTATAATTTACTTGGTTTTTGTTAATAAGTGTAATGAGGAAAGTAAGAAAAATTATGTAAATCTCTTTTGTGGAAATAACTTTAGGTGGAATCTTGTTGCATGAAACATATATATTATTATGCCAGTGTTTTTTATTCTTTTTCTTTTAAGAAATTTATTCTTTTGACTTTTTAAGGAAGAATTTTGAAAAGTTCTTTATCGTGTTCTATATAGGTTCTCATATAATCATCATCACATCATGTATCTATATATATGGTTTTGTACTATAGGTGATAAAGCCAAAAAGCATTGGGGTTTTGTGAAATTTTAGATATATTGTTACATAACAAAAATAAAAATTTGATGGAGTGGTGACTGACTAAGTCATTTGTAAAAAGTAATTTGTAAAAAGTCTTTTGTAAAAAGTAATGATTTTTTTTTACTGACATTATTAAGAATTATTATTATTATTATTTTTTGACATTATTAAAAGATTTTTAAATTGCAGAATAAGTGAGTTTTTTTCCTTCCTCAAAGATGATCACATAGTTATTAAATAGTTTATAAATTTTGAAATAACAAATCTTTCTTGTAGATTTTTTTATTACCTATATTAATGTGTATATATACTGAAATACCATAAGTGATTATTATTACTGACAGCTAATTAGTTAGTACGATGGAAAAATAAAATCTGTTATTTATCTTTTTTTTTATGTATGAAAAAGATTTGATACATAGAGCAAATAAATACAATGGTAAACAATAGTGTTTGTTTTTAATTAAATGAAATATCTAAACAAAAAATAAAAATTTTAATCATGCTAGATCTAAGTTAAATTTCGCATTGCTTTTTAATCACTTTTATCAGATCGTTACATCAACATCATCATCCTTTTAATTGATCCATTTCCAGTCAGGAGCAATTAAAGGTCCGATTTCCTTTTTTTTCCCCATTTACACAATGAATCCCTCCGATTCCAGTCCCGTGCATTTTATTGCTCAGATCACCCCCCAAAAGATTCGAACTGGTGGGATTACCAGCGTTCCAATTTCTACAAATGGCCGCTCTCCTCTTTTTGTATCGAATAATTTTACAAATTTTTTCCTCTCCTGGCTGTTTATTCTGTCCAGTTGATAGCTTTTGGATAGCATTTTTCTAATAATGGGGATTTCCATTTTCTAGGGTTTCTTTTGATTGTGCTGTATGGGTGGGAAGAGAATTAAGCACAACTGAAGACAATATCTTCTGGAGTTTTGTTTTCTTTGGATGTAAATTTTGTAAAGAAATCTGATGGCAAAGAAAAAAAAATATCCTCATTGAAGTGAAATTGGTTAATCGATGAAAGATTATGGATGCTAATGTCATTCGACTTGCCTTTTTGCCCGTG